>JBBPCZ010053676.1:1997-12731 GCA_037974445.1 Brycinus macrolepidotus | reverse complement strand
ATATACACACACACACACACACACACACACACACACACACATATATATATATATATATAAAAAGAGAGATACTTACATATGTAAGTACCCCCCCATATATACAGAAATATAAACTGCATGAAACCGTGTATATTGTTACACTTTAATACCACTCAGTTACATTTGTTTTAAGTATTTCTATTGTCTTCTTGTAATATAATTTTGAAAGAGCAGCATTTCACAATTTTTTTCCCAGCGTTCTGTTATGCGTATACACACATATACGCTAGGCACTTTATGGCCACACCAATCTCCCAACACACAGTTTGGTTTATATTTATAAGTACAAAATCAGAAGACATTATGTGTATAAACTTGAAATGAATAAACTTACTGGAAGTAAATTAAATAACACTAACTGTGTCTGTGCTGTGTTTGTGCCCCATTCATACTTTACAGTCATGAGTTCTGGAACTGATTAAACACACACCCAGCACTCAGCATGTCCTCACAGGTGTGTGTGTGTGTGTGTGACATTCCTGCTGTCGCAATGCATTAGCGTTACAGTACCACGCAGCACGCAGAGGGGCATCAGAGGACATTTTAGAGGAAACAGATGACCCTCGGGAACCTGCGCAAGAACTCTGCTGACACACCGCCAGCTTCAGCTGCCTCAGCCTCTTTATGAGGAAATCTTTATGGAAATGAACTCACTGGTTAAGCCATCCTTTCTCTAAATGCCCCCTTTATTCAGCGGTTGAAGCGTAATCATAACCATTTAATTACATCGAAAATTTGAAAAATCGATGAACTTGCCCTTTAAACAGACTATACCTGGAAACTCAAGCATTAAAGTGATAGTTTGGTCAGTTTACAGCCAATCAGCCAAGACAGTGCTTCTGCTGGAGCTACAAGGCTAATGTAGCTAAAACACCACATGTGGGAGCTGATTCTGAATAGATTGATTATTGGCTGAACTATTCACTCGATAACGAAGGAGATGGCCAAGATATTAAAGGGTCCATTTCATCACTTTTCTTGAATTAAAAAGGCTTAAAGTCTGTAAATATTGTTTCGTTTACTTCTCCATCCACACAGTCCACATATGGAAAATAAGCTATAGAAACAGCCCGTTTTCAAATCATAGCTTTTGTGATGTCACAAAACCAACACATTTAAATACATCTCCTTATTCTGACTGCAGCAGTTTAGCTCCGGCCATTCATGCACCGATTCACCAACACCTTTAATGTTTAGTGGTTAAAGACTGATTCATTTACATGATCTCTTTTCTGATTGGCTGCCCTGTATGGCTCATTCAACTCATTCAAAAGGCATGAATGGGCGGGGCTAAACTACTGTACATTGAATAAGGAGATATATGTAAATGTGTTGATTTTATGACATTGCAAAAACTGACCGTCAAAACGGGTTGATTTTGCAGCTTAGTTTCCATATATGGGTTGTGTGAACAGGGCAGCGAATATTTACCTATATAAACATGCTGAATTTGTGACATCACAAAAACCATGGTTTGAAAAGCTCACTTTCCATATATGGTCCGTATGGATGGGGGTTGCGGTGCAACCATAACCATGTTATAGAATGACTTTCTGAGAAGGGACTTCAGACGTCTGGTTCCATTCACCTCCACTGTGAACGAGGCGGACTCTTCAGAACGGAGCGTTTCACACCAAAACCACTGTTCATGACTTTGTTTACGTCTTAACTACTTCATGATGGGGGGAATATTCCACTTTAACTTGATTACTGCTTTGCTGTTTGACTGAAAGACATTTTGTAGTCTAATGTACCAAAAGACATTAGACTCCAGCAAAACCTCTACATCGGCACGTTTGTTCAACAACGTCATCTGCTTTCACAAATTCTCAGGAATATTTTGCACGCGATGACACGTCCAGACAATGCAGGGAGATAAAGGACTGGATTGATCCTCCCAAACCTAAAACTTGTGGCTTGTTTTCTGCAAATAACCTGATCAGCAGGCTAGAAATGTTCTACCGGCACATACAAGCAATTATGAGATTTAATAAACAGGGAGAGCAGATTAATCTTTACAACCGTCCTATTTGTTTTCGTGTTGGACATCTAAGATAATATTACATGCTGTGTGTGCACAAAATGGTCAATGAATGCACAAAAAACAAACATAAACTGGGACAAGATTTAAAAAAGAGAATAAACACAATCATTCAGAGTGTGTTTAGTTTGAAATGGTTCATTATAAAGACTCTGATTTCTTTACAGTGCTGGAGAATGGAACCAGACGTCTCCGACACAAATCCAGCCGTTTTATTCACTATTGACCCCCAGCGAAGCTCCACCGGGTAGAACAATGTCTCAGGTGTCAGGAGGCGCAACCATAACCATTTCATGGAATAACTTTCTGTGCGGGAGCTTCAGACGTCTGGTTCCATTCACCTCCACTGTGAATGATCTGGACTCGATGTGTTTCTCCAGAACAGAGCGTTTCACACCAAAACTGCTCCTCATGACTTTGTTTACGTCTTAACCTCTTGATTATGGGTTTTTTTTGAAAAAGCAATGATATTCCACTTTAACTTGATTATTGCTTTGCTGTCCTATTGGAAGGACATTTTCAAAGATCTCCTCTAGTGCAGAGACTTTTGTCAGTGGGTACAATGATATATATGTATGTATGTATGCAAATGAGCCTCTAACCAATCACAGTGTTTCTGACAAGCTGACCAATCATAACTCCAGGTGACTGCATGTTCTGAAACACTGTGATTGGTTAGAGGCTCATTTGCATATTGCAGCCTTCTGTGACATTGGTATTACAGAGAGCGATATCGCAATAATGATTAAAAGACGATGTAACGTGCAGGTGTTGGTAAATCGGTGCACGAATGGGCGGAGCGAATCTTATTTTTCTCTATATGTACTCTAAGGATGGAGGGAGTGAATGTACTATTTGAAACTAGAATATTTACAGCCTTTAAGCCCTTTTAATCCCAGACGTGAAAGGCATCGAAATCGCAACATATAGCAGTAAAATCGCAATATTGATATTCTGTCCATATCGTACAGCTCTAGTACCTGGTCAGATTTTGCCTCAAACACTTCTGTGGACTCAGAGGCACTGATTAGCTCTCCTGCAGTGTAAACAGGTCAGTCCAGAGCTTGTTTACATGTTTACATATTTGTAGTATTTTGTCAATAACTCTTCACAGGACGGCTATAGGGGGCAGAAAAGTTCACAGAAGTTTCTTCTAACAGTTCTCAGCCCAACATATCTCTCAAAAAGGCTCTCAAAAACCAAACTTTGCTTAAATAAACTTGAATTTAATGAAGAAGCAGAGAAAAAGGCGACTGACCTCAAGAAGTCGTTAAACGTCCAGGCTAGCTGAGGAGACCGGCTCACTCCGCTCAGCTCTGTCACAAATTAAACCGAGACAGACTCGCTCCATCGCCGCCTTCACACACTTCCGACTACATTTACAACTCTATACTGAAGTTAGAGTCAATTCAGAAGTTTTTGTGCCGTACTTTTCTTGTATTTTGACTTTTCTCCGGCCGTAGGGACCACATCTCTCTCCTCGCCTGAGCAAAGCTTCACTCGCCTGAGTGAATGTGCTTCTCGGCTTGTACCATTATTTGGTGGTGGGGGGACGAGCAACGCGTCAAGAATACACGAACTACTTTTATAAACACAGCATTTAAACATTGGGTTTACAGTGAGAGTTTAATGGAAGAGCTTTCATAAGTTTGTGCTTGTCGTCTGCTCTATTTTACTGCAGTAGAGTACGAATGTTTCGGCGACACCCCTATTTTCGCTCCCTGTAAACGCGTGGTTCAGGCCGTTGGTTTCTCTGCTGGGGAGAAGACGGTGAGCAGGGAAAGGGACCAACAGAAGCTCCCAAACGGATCAGATTTCAGTTCGGATTCAATATGTAGTTTTCTTGGGGGTTTTCCACAGATTCGTTTCTTCCTTCCTCGCATTTCCCCCCTTTATTGCAACATCTGGCATTGTGTGGTGCGAACGGCACGCTGTTTTGAGGCGTTTCTCAAAAACAGGCCTAGTCCCAATCTTACCTGATCCCCTTTTTGAGGTTTACGGAAGTGTAAAGTGAAGACGCCACAGCACACAGTGTGAACAATGTGAAATTATTTCTCCGCATTTAACCCATTCACCAACTGAAGCAGCGGGCAGACCGGGGAGCAGTGTGTGGGGACGGTACCTTGCTCAAGGGTACCTCAGTGGTGCCACTAGCAGTCCTAGAATTCGAACCCACGACTTTCTGATTGCAGGGGCTGCTCCATAACCACTGAGTACATAGTTGCTGTTAAAAAGTAATACAAGCAAAATAAAAACAGGAGAAAGTTATAAGACAAATTACACAATATTCTTGGGGCAGCTGATGGGCTGGTGGTTAGAAAGTTGCCCCTGTGATCAGAAGGTTGTGGGTTTGAAGTTCTTTTGTTGTTAGTTTAATGTGTTTACTCATGTTCAATTCAGTTGTGCAGCTACTGAATAAAGCTTTAGTGATTATGACTCAGCTTTTGTTTTTACATGGTTCACGATTTTAAAATAAAAAAAAAATCAGAAAACATTGTAGTATCAAATCGAGGTATTTACAGAATCGCAATATATATCAAATCAACACCTGGGTATCACAATAATATCGTTTCAAGAGGTCACTGGTGTAACATCTCTACTGCACATCTGAAATTTGTCTTAGTGATCAAATTCAAGTCCCGACTACCAAAGTCAGACAGGTTTGAGATCCATAAGGTTGTTAAAGAGAAGAAAACTGAGAAGCCGATGAGAACAGCAGAAGAACTTCTGTCTTTTTTTCTTTTGCTCCTTATTTCTCCTAAAGGAGAAATAAGGAGCAAAAGAAACAGGATGAAACAGCTGACTTTAAACGAAAATGACCTTTAATTTTCTTATAATCCCAGTTTTTGTCTGTATGTAGTGACATAACTGGAAAACAGGATCTCGAAAGTCTACTTAAAGAGCAAAAAACACACGATCACTTCCTCTCACCACAACAGTCAGAGTTCTAGAGAAGTTGGGGGATTTTTTCCTCCTAAAAATCACTAGATGTGTTGGGAAATGGTAATGGGAGCTTTTCTAATTGAAAGCTCTTTAGTATGGAGACATGAATTAACAGCTGAAATCTGAGTGGCTCCTTGACCTTTGACCCTCTGAGTCGGTCGGTCAGCTGAGCAGGATAGTGGAGAAGCTTCCTGTGGGACCAGAGGGTCTCGCCTGTGCTGAGTCACCTGACGCCGATGACGTTCTCGTGAATGGAGCACTCTGAGTGGCGGGTTATTTCCCGCACCGCACCACCAAATACACACTCACCCCTCAGGCCTTCTGCTAACACATACACCAGAGTCTGCATGCTAACCCTTTAACTGCCTCAACTCCAAAAAACAGTCTAGAAAGACTCTAGAAAGCAGCCCACTTGCTAGCCCACTTGGCGTCCACTTTGCTCTAACTCTAGCAAACATTCTAGACTCTAGGAAGAGTAGCCCACTTTGCTCTAATAAGTAGTGTAGAAAGACTCCAGAAAGTAGTCCTTTTTGTTTTAACTTTAGCAAGAAGTCTAGACTCCAGAAAGTGGCCCACTTTGCTCAGACTCTAGAAAATATTCTAGAACGACTCTTGTAGATATTGTAGATAGAATCTTGAATGTAGCCCACTTTACTCTGACTCTAGCAAATATTCTAGAAACACTCTATAAAGTAGCCCATTTTGCTCAGACTCTAGCAAGTAGTGTAGAAAGACTCTAGAAAGTACTCTAGACTCTGTACAGTAGCCCTCTTTGCTCAGACTCTTGCGAATATTCTAGTGAGACTTTAGAAAATGGCACGTTATTCCATTAGTTTCTGTAGAAGAGTCCTTCTCTGACCTTCAGAACAGGCCAGAGAAATGCCTCATGATCTCTGGTCCAAACCGTGTCTGCTAAATGGAATACATCCCATTAGAAACCACACAGTTAATAAGGGTGTGCTCACACTAGGCGACCCGTATCACACCCAGGAGCCCAATTTGCTCAGACTCTAGCAAGTAGTCTAGAAAGATTCTATAAAGTATCCCATTCTGATCTGAATCTAGCAAGTAGTCTAAAAAGGCTGTACACTGCAAAAAATAATTGTTAAAAAAAATAAGTAAAATAAAAGCAAGAGAAGAAAAGATGTACTAGAATCAAGCAAAATTATCTGCCAGTATAGTGGGAATTATATTATTTCTTTAAAAGATTTTCTGGCTTGTTAAGGTTTTATTTTTTGCAGTGCAGAATGTAGTCCACCCTGCTCCGACTCTAGCAAGTAGTGCAGAAAGACTTGAAAGTAGCCCACTTTGCTCAGATTCTGGCAAATATTCTAGAAAGACTCTATAAAGTAACCCATTCTGTTCTGACCCAAGCAAATATTCTAGAAAGACTCTTGAAAGTTGTCCACTCTGCTAAGACTTTAGAAAATATTCTAGACTCTATAAAGTATTCCACTCTGCTCTGACTCTAGCAAGTCGACTAGAAAGAGTCTGAAAAGCAGCCCACTTTGCTCTTGATTCTAGCAAATATTCTAGAAGCACTCTAGAAGGTAGTCCACTTTGTTCTGACTCTAGCATTCTAAGTATTCTAGAAAAACTGTTGTGAGCAGTAGAATCTTCCTCTAGAACAGGATGGCAGCTACTGATGTTTTCAGGTGTGTGATGTGTGTCACACACACAGATGCAGGTAAAATAACTGTACTGGTGCTGTTAGATCTGAGTGCAGCCTTTGAGACTGTTGACCAGAACATTCTGCTAGACAGACTTGAAAACTGGGTTGGGCTCTCAGGTACGACCCTTAGTTGGTTCAGGTCGTACCTGGAAGGCAGGGGTTATTTTATCTCGATCTGTGAACTGGAGTAAACCGCCATGCCATATGGAGTCCCTCAAGGGTCCATGCTTGGACGTATCCTGTTCAACCTGTACATGGTTCCTCTGGGGTAAATTCTTAAAGAGAATAATGTGTCCTGTAATAACCATGCAAATGACACTAGCTCTATCTAGCTCTCTCACCAAGTGACTTTGTTCCAACAGATTCATTGTGACGGTGCCATGATAAAGAATGTAACTGGACGCATCAAAACTTTCTCCAATTTAATAAAGACAAAACAGAGGTTATCTTGTTTGGAAATAAAGAGGGAAGATCAATTCTTAGTGCCCACCTGGAAACTAGGACACTTAAGACGTCCACCCATGTAAAAAGTCTTGGCGTGATCATGGATAGAGACCTTAGTTTTGGCGATCACATCAAAGCTGTAACAAAGTCAGCATTGTGGCACCTTAGAAACAGCTGAAGTTAGAGACTTTGTGTCCAAACAAGACTTAGAGAAACTTATCTGTGTCTTTATTTCCTGCAGGGTTGACTATGGGGCAGCTGGTGGCCTAGTGGTGTGTTCACACGTGACTACAAGGGGCCACTTAACTTTACTGCAACGCTCTCCTCACTGGGATTCCCAAAAAAGTCCATTAGGCAGCTCCAGCTCGTTCAAAATGCTGCTGCCAGAGTTCTAACCAAAACCAAGAAAAGAGAGCACATTACTCCAATTCTCAGGTCCTTCTGGTGGCTCCCACTTCAGCACAGAACTGATTTCAAGGCATTACTCATCGTGTACAAGTCACTCAATATTTTATTCTATTTTATTTTGTATTCTATTTCTGTAAAGGACATTGAATTACATTTTGTGAATGATAATGTGCTATATAAATAAACTTGAAACTTGAACTTGAACACAGTGTGGTATGTAGCTGTAGTAACCAGCTTCCGTTACTTGCTAGCCACATTAGCCATTAGTTTTGTGGGCCCAGTTTAGACACCAAACATGTTTTGCCTGATGGTGGGAAATTTTGTAATTCAGATGTTTCACCAAAATGTGGCTTTAAGGGCTGCGCCACCAGCAGCGAGGGGTCAAGAGGTCGCCTTTGAAGTTTGAAAAGGCAGGAAATCTGTGCACAGTGAACATCAAGAGTATGTCCCGAGACTTCAAAGTGTGTGTGTTTGTGTTTGTGTGTGTGTGTGTGTGTGTGTGTGTGTGAATGAAATAGCTTGAGTAATTATGATCACTGTGTATGTGTGTGTGTGTGTGTGTGTGTGTGTGTGTGTGTGTGTGTGTGTGTGTGTATAAAAAACTGCCCTCAGCTGTAGGTGGGAGCTCCTGCTTCCTCGATTACAGAAAAACAGGGCATTGTTACGCAGCTCGTTAACGGACGACCGACCCTTTAGAGCCCAATGAATACGCACATACACACACACACACACAGACACACACAGACACACACGCACACACACACACACAGGATAAATAGGATAAAAGCTATTATTCATGGACCCAGATCAATTATTTAGCAACTACTATGAATAAGTCAGGGTCCACTATCAATTATTCAGGGTCTACTATGAATTATTCAGTGTCTACTAAAAGTTACTCTGGCTCTACTGTGAATCATTCCGTATCCATAATGAATTATTCTGTATCCACTATGAATTACTCAGTATCTACAATAAATTATTCAATATCCCGCCCCCATACTTCCATACATATTTCCGGCGCCCCCAGCGAGTGGCAGCCTGTCACGGGAGCTCTGCTCATTTCTGAACTTCTACTTTATTTTCCTATTTTTATTCTCTTTAGTTTTTTATTTAATTACTTGTAACTAAAATCCAGCATCATGCCCAATATTTTTTGTATTATTTGTATAGTGTACTTTTTATATTATACTGTTGTATTGCTTTTATTCTATTGTTTATGCTTTGTACCATCCACTTTCTGCCGTAACAATGCAAATTTCCCACTTGTGGACTAATAAAGGTTTATCTTATCTTATCTTATCTTATCTTATCTTATCTTATTCCCTATGACTTATTCAGTATCCACTATTAAATATTCAGTGTCTGCTATGAATTATTGAGGATCCACTATAAATTATTCAGCATCCACAATTACTTATTCAGTATCAACTATGAATTATTTAGTATCTTCAATAAATTCTTCAGGATCTACGATAAATTTTTCAGTGGCCTTTTCAAATTCATTAATAAATAAAAACACACAAACAAACAAAATGATTGTAGGAGCAAATAAAGATGCATGATATCGTATAGACCGTTTCTGTTGGTCTCCTCTTCTGCTCTTTATAGTATTTAGCACATTTTCAAATTATTATTACAAACAAAAAGAACAAAAAAAAACCATATATCTATTGTCATTGTCAGAACAAAACCTTGTATCTCCATTCTTGGCATATTTCACATTTTTTACATAATTTCCCTCCTTAAATTGTGTCAAAATTACATGCTGAATGAACCCATATAAACTATTCAAAATGACCTAATTAATAGTATCTACTATGGTTTGTTCAGTGCATAAAATTTAACATTTTCAAATCATGAAAAAAACTCTAAAAAAAAAAAAGTGTAAAAAATGTATAAAACTAGTAAACAACAAAAATGTTATAAGACTTTTATTCTGTCTGCAGATACATATATGTGTATATTGTCGGAACAAAACCTTGAATCTCCATTTTTGTTTTATTTCACTTTATTTTTTTTACAGAATTTACATAATTTGCCTCTTTACATTGTGTCGCAATTTCATGCTGAAAGAACCAATAGAAAAGCTCAGAAATGACTTGAATAAGAAAATCTTATTTCTATTAACTGACTCTGAGAGTTCTTTCCTCTCCTTTGAAGGGTTTTTTGGAGATATAAGGTTTCGTTCCAACACTGATGACATGAATGTAGAACAGTGTGACGGCTGTGTGTGTGGTGTATGTGTGTGTGTGTATGTGGGACAAGAAGATGTAAAACTCACCAAACCACACACAGCGTCCGGATCCTGCAGGAATCCCAGTGTTCAACAGTCCAGAACAGAAAGCACTGCACACACACAACAGAGTGTCTCTACCCCCAAAACCAGGACACACACACACACACGCACACACACACACACACACACACACACACACTCAACAGTGAGAGAGGGAGAGTGAGAGAGCTGTCAGTGCAGCTGTTAGAAAGAGACACCGAGAGACATGTGTTTTTAACTCCAGCACCTCTGGTCCTCCCCCTCCCCCAGACCGGCCGGCCCTCTGAGCAGCTTTTAACCCCCTAAACCACGGCCTCTTTTACTCAGGTACTAACGTTAGATCACGGTCAGTCTTTACATGATACTGTACTGTAATCATTGTAAATGATTACCTATGAAACACTATGGATTATTCATAAACTACTATGAATTATTTAGTATCCATTATGAATTATTTATTAACTATGAATTATTCAGTATCAGCTGTGAACTCCTTAGCATCCAGTATGAATTACTCAGTGTCTAGTATGAATATTCTGTATCCACCATGAATTAGTTAGTATCCACTATGAATTATTTAGTGTCCACTGTGGATAATTCAGTATCTACTATCACTTACTTGGGATCTGCAATGAGTTAGTCAGTACACACTATGAATTTTCCAGTATCCACTATGAATGATGTAGTATTCAGTATGAATTGTTCAGTGTCTACTATAAATTATTCTGTGTCCACTATGAATTACTCAGTATCTACTGTGAATGATTTGGGATCTACAATGAATTATTCACTATCCACTATGAATTATTCAGTGTCTACTCTAAATTATTCCGTGTCCACTATGAATTACTCAGTATCTACTGTGAATGATTTGGGATCTACAATGAATTATTCACTATCCACTATGAA
>JBBPCZ010053618.1:0-12733 GCA_037974445.1 Brycinus macrolepidotus | reverse complement strand
CCCTGTTGCAAGTCGTGTCTTAATATCATGTGTTTATGTGCTTTATTGCTGAGGTGTTTTTTTTCCCTGTTCTCACACTGCCCTACTCGAAGGACAGTCTGCGAGGGGCTTTTTTCTCTCCTCCTCTTTCTCATGTATTCTATATTTCCTTATTTTTTTCCTCTGCTACCACTCGACTGACCTGTCTATCCCCCAAAATGTGATGTTTGTGTATATGTATTGTCGGAGGGGTCCAATTTCACTGCAAGTAACAGTGTATGTGACAAATAAATCATCATCATCATCATCATCATCACCTATCTGTCAACATCAAGTGAAAATATAAATGATAGTCTAAGTACAGCATATACAGAAGTGCTCTCCACTTCATCAGAGGAGACAAGAAAACCATGGCCTGATGTGTATTTCATTCCCAAATTCTCAGTTGATGTAGAATATAGACTCCAGCAAGGGAATTTAAATTATCTCAAAGATGGAACACACCTGAAAATAATAAAGGAGTTGAAACATGACATTCTTCAGAAGTTAGCAGAAACCATATACTCCTTCAAAGCATATCCGACAATGAGTGAGTTAGGTGCTGTAGCCAAAGAAACTAATAAAGGCTCATCCCTGTCTACGAGAACCGGCATCACCATCTGGATACTGTGGATGGAAAAACAGCCTGAAGGATAAAATGGGCAATTACAGGTCAAAAATGAGATCCCTGGGACATGAAGATGTCATGGTGAATGCCGGTAAACGCAGAAGATACTCTGATGGTGGTGAGCCACCAAACAAGAACATTAAGAAACCAAAGAAAGGGGAAGTCAATTACCTGCCTGATTTTCCACATGGATACAATGCAACCAGCCTTGAAATAGCCAGACAGCTATTGGTGGATGAAATGAAAAAGAAGAAACCAAATGGAGTCTTGATTAATCAGAAGTTGGACTGAACATTGGCTCTAAGAAGAAAGGAAGAGGTAAAGGACAAGTCTCCTGTGAGCCAGATAGAACAACGCTGGCCTGCACTCTTTGTAGAAAGTCAGGTAAACATGTATGTTTATATTTAGATTTTTTCATGGAAAAAATGCAATATGTGGTTGATTATGTGGTTCACAATTATGAAGTTAATTGTGCACTTGCTGTTTACTGCCTTAAGTATCCTTCTACTAACTGCCTTGTATCAACATTCATCAGTGGTCACAGTAAGATTGGCTGAAAGTATTTGGTTGCACAATGAATGTGACTGCAGGTGTACAAGTGTAGTCATGCATTCCCCAGCTTGTTTGAAATGAAAACCTGCAACCACACTGATGCTTTACAGATAAGATGAGATACCCCTTTAAAGGTACAAGTGAATGGAAATTACCATTCTGTGCAGGCAGTGTGTTGAACTTTAACATATGTTTTATTTGTACCTCTGTTTCAGGTCTACTATGAATTCAGTAGAGTGGTGGGGAAAAACCTGAAGGAATTCTATCAGTCTCTTGATCATCATTGTCCTAAACTTGCTGAAATCTTCAGGTCAAAGAGAGGCCTGAAGGGGCAGATTTTAGACAGACTTCTACAGCAAACACAAGTTTGTAAATTTAAGAGATCCTACCAGTTTTAGTGTACAGTTGTCTAAAATGAGGACTGTGTGGAGTGACAGTTGCCAGTAATATTCCAATGTTGTCTCTACTGTCACTGCAATCCAGACTTCAGATAGTGCTGAAATCAGGTGCCTTGTCCTGAGAGGGCTTCCAGTACTTCTTGATGACAATCCAGCTGATTTCTTCAAGGACTGCTTTGTAAGTAATATCTATTCATCATGTTTCATGATTCACTTTTTCATTTATTTTTCTGTTCTAAATCAAACAAATTTGTTATGTTATTTTCAATGAAATCCATGAGACTAAAACAGCCATTTGAGTGTGTCTGGTTGAGAAGCATCTGGATAATCAATAATGTATTTCACAATTTTTAAATATATTCTCAAATTATTTCTGATATTGTTTTGTTTGGTTAAAAATGAACAATAAAATGTGTACAAAATGCAAAATGCTGCACAACTGAAATAACTTATATTGTCATGTCTAGGCTACTGATGACAAGGATGGATACAGAGATTTGCCAATTGGAATCCTCTGCTTGAAAGATGTACCACAGCTCCCACTTTCTTGCTGTCCATCCTCTGTGGCAATCGTATTAGAGGGGAAAGTTGTGATGGATGATCTTGATTACCTACCCCAGGCTATGTGCCTTCTATTTGGATTAATATATGCTCTTCACTTTAACTACCCTAAGTGCGTGATCCACACTTTCCATTTCATTCAGCAAGTTCTGTTGAGCTTGGGTAAGAAGGAATTAAAAGGCAAGGTTCTACCTCTGACAAATCAGCTGGCCTGTAAAATGGAAAGGATGTTCTCAGGTCAGGCAACATTTTATAGTTACATTACAGTGACCATTCTGGAACAGGTCTGTGATAAGGTCTGTTTAATAGTTCATGTGTTCAATTGATTTGTAATGTTTTACAGATAATCTGGTTAATAGTTTGATTGCTCTGTTGGCAAAAGTATTTCTTTTAATTTATATCTAATTTCCTTTTTAAATGCAAGGCCAGGCCAGTAGTAACCATCAAAATGAGACATAGTTCACAGTCACATAGCTGTGATGACACATTTAGACATTTGTAAATACGTACACAGAAATACTGATACCAATAGACACATACATACACACACACATACACATAGATTAATCAACACACACAGACACAAACACATTTAGACACTTATACATACACAGAAATACAGATACCAATAGACACATACATACATATACATACACACATACACACACACTCAGACAAACACACAGTGATTAATCAACACACACAGACACAAATACATGTAGATACTTATAAATACATACACAAAAATACAGATATCAATAGACACAGACAAACACAGATTAATCAACATACAGACACATTTAGACACTTGTATTTTTTTTTGGGTGGGGGGGCTATTGTTTTTCTGGTCTACTTGTTCGATTGATTTGTAAGGTTTTACAGATAATCTGGTTAATAGTTTGATTGTTGGCAAAAGTATTCTTTTAATTTATATCTAATTTCTTTTTTAAAAGCTTTTAATGCAAAGCAAGGCCAGTTGTAACCTTCAAAATGGGACATAGTGCACAGTCACATAGCTGTAATCTGCTTTTTTTTCTGGCTATTTTTTTTCTGGCCTACTTGTTCAAGAAACTTGTTCTTTTATTGTTGTGTACTGAATGAATGAAAACTAAAAAGACAACATTCTGTTTCTTTTCATATTTGTATTTTTTAAATATTTATTAAAACTGAATTTCATAATGTAATGAAATGTAATATCCTTTAGTAAGTACACTCAATTTAAATATATTAGTTCGTTCAACAGTACTTTTTTGGGGTTGCCTCAAAGTTTTTAAGTTCATTGAACCTAACTGGGTTTACTACACTGTAAAACCTACTAAGTTCAGAGTACTCAATTTTGTTGTTGTAACCGATTACCTAAGAAAATTTCAGTAAATGTAATAAAAATTTTAAGTAAACTCTAATTTAAAAATATATTTCAACTAGACTCATTTGTTGACATTATTTTAAGTTTTCTAGACTCATACATTATATTATATTCATACTAATATTTACCAACCTCTACATACTAAATTAAATTAATTCAATAACAGTTTAAACTAAGTTCAACCAACTAACTGACTTTAATAAATTTAACTTTACACAACTTAAATCTACTCAAAGATAAGCTTAATGTATAACTATTCAATTTTATTACTAGAATAAAATGTAAAAAATATGGAACACCACAACTGATACAATTTTTTTTATTAAGTATAAAATCTACTTGCAGAGAAACTTGCAACTGGGTAAACTGAAACTAGTTTTCCACCATTTTTGATAAGACATGTCTTCCATGTCATAATGTTACAGTGCCCATCAACAATACACATGACTAAGTGAAACAAAACGGGACACTAATTTTTTTAATGTTTTTTTTAAACCAACATAGAACAACAAAAATAACATTTTGGTTATCCCCTGACAACGCAAACATTGTTTAAATACTTTGTTTAAATACTCTAGAATAAAGTGTTTGGAATGTATCATCTCCCCAATACACAGGGCCAGCTCCACAAAAAGATCATGTAGGACATCAGGTGGGAAACCAGTGATAGTATGAAAATACTCTAACCTCTGGTTAAGTACACAATCCTAAGTACAACACACTGATCCTGATTCTCACCCTACATTAGCACATTTTCATTTAAAAAACTTGAATTGAAAATTGCTTTGCCAGGAGATAACCAAAATGCTCACCCTTGCTACACCCTGACAAAACAATTCAAGAGTTCAACAAATCATTTTTCAGACTCAAAAGGGTTGGCGGCAGTGGTCTGTTATCATCTAGACACATTAGTATTTTTTGAATTAATGTGAAGGTGTGGATGAGTTTCTTTGAAGACTCCAAATTGAATGTATAGATCAGGCCAAACAACATTACAATTGCATGAGCCAACCTGGGAACACTGTTAAACACAATATCCCCCTCAGCTGCAACAAAGATCTTCTCAGCACTGAAGGGGTCTGCCCTAGATGTAAGGAGAGCAACAGGAGTGTCGCTGATATCTGGCTCCTCATCTTCCTGCAAAATACTGTATCAGTTAATTATCAGGAGAGTACCAGAATCAAAGTTGCAATTCATAAACTACACAGCTGATCAACATCTTAAGACTGTGGAAAAGTATTCGCATTTTGCGCGGGTAAATATCCCCCTCAATTACAACCACGTTGTAATAAGAGCTAAATTAGAGCTAATAAAATGTAATCAGAAGAGACAGGAGAAAGAGACAAAAAAAGAGAGCAGGCAATTTATTTAAAACTGCATTTAAACTCAAATAGGCTGTTTACAGCTGATCAAAATCCTAAGACCATAGCCTTTAAATGGCAGAATCTGCACAGAAATCTGGCTTTATGTCATTTTCTCTCAAGCATTCCTGCTTAAAAGACCTCTTTATGGCCTTTGCCATAAGGAGGTCATGACAGTGTGTGAATGCTTGACAGAAAATTACATAAAGCCTGGTTATGATTTACCTGCGCAAAATGTGTGTAGCTCATTTACCCTTAAGTTAGACAATTGGGTATTACCTTGCTGGTTTCTGTGCAGACGATGTCCGAGTTTGACAGTAGCACTTTTAGCTTAGCTTGGCATAGTCGGTTGAATATGATTAGACCATTATCACCCCCAAAAAGAAACCACTGAACTCTGATATTTTTTTAAAGCTGACCCTTGGGTATTTACAGCATGCAAAGCTGAGCTAAAAGTGCAACATTCAAACCAAACCAAGAGAAACCAAAGGACATCACCTGCAAGAAAACATGAAAGATAATACCCAATTGTCTAACTTTGGGAGAGATGGAAAATGAGCTAGTTTCCCAAAAAAGTGGTGTTCCTTTAGACCTGTAAAACTGTCCCTGTAACTTTAGAATATTTCTATTAACAAATCAACAAATGCTCAAAACCACTAACAACCCTTTAATGTGCATACATTAAAGTTTGTGTATATGTTTGTATTAATTTACATTAACAGTGCTTACATTGCAGGTCTTGAAGAATTCTGAATCACGCTCACGCAGGTAGACAGGAAATGTACGAAGAGATAAAGTGCGTCTCATGTTGACATCATGTTCCTCCTTAATAGACAAATTCAAAGTAATTACTATGGTAGAAATATTTTTACACTTCTTCAAAAAATTCTAGGTCCTCCCAACTGACTCAATGAATACACCATCTCTTTCAAGTGTACAAAGTTCTCCCAACAGAGGACCAAGCGTTCGTTCATAGCCAAATCTCTGAATGTCTGAAACTTTACACAATGCAGCTAGCTGAATGACATGCAAGTTTGACCTATATTTACTTGGAAGATCGGCAAATACCCAGTACACTGCACTTAGCTTATGAATTTTTCTTGATGTGCCAAGTGGATTGGCTATTTCAAGATCATCAGTATACAAAAGCAGGGGTAGTGTCAGCTCTTCTGAGGACAATAGCTCATTACTTTTGAAATATGACTCATCTTTATGGCTCATGTACTAACCCTTTTGTGCTTGTTTTGTTTCTTTAATTTTCTCAAGAGTGTCAGTATGTTTGAACATTTCTTGGATCATCTCAAGAATGGAAATGTGCACTGTTGTGTGTCCTTCCTCTAGCTCATACTGTACAGGCCTTACCACAGGGTAATTTTTTTCAACAAATGTTTTCCGTCTCTTAGTCGTAGATAATGCCTCACCTTTAGCTGCTGCACTAGCAAAAATGTTGCTGTTCATTACAGCGCTGACTATCTCATCTAAAGATGTTTCAGTAACAACAATGTCATGACTTTGTAAGACCTCTCTTATTGTCTTCTTGATAAGTGGCTGGGACAAGGAAAATATTTCAGTCAAATGTTCAACAATCTCCTGAGTTGCTATGTCGGATACGTGAAAAACAGTCTGCATCTTTTAAAATAATGATGCCAAGTTACAATACAACTGGGCTCTCAAATCTTCAGCGTCACAATTACTCTCAACCACAGAACGGTCAAAATCATCTGTAGTCTCACACTGAGCAGGCCCCTCCTCAACACAGTCAGCAGAGGATGTCACTAGAACATCTTCATTCTCTGCTGACACCACATTCTCATCAAAACTATGAACTCTGAACCACCTCCATGGACTCTGCTTTTGTGTGCGTTGAAGGATGAATATACATTTGTGCGGTAGTTACAGTTCTTGAACGGGCATGCCACCATCTCATGCTTTCTTAAATGACATCTCAAATGTCCAAACAGTGTTGCCTCAGAAAAGGGGTGCTTAAAGTTACACATGTGGCATGAAAAATATACATGTGCATCTACTTTGCCAGTTGATCTGCCTGCATCACTTGGAGATCGTAATAAATGAGCTTTCAGTGCATTAAATGACTGAAAAGTACAAATGCAACTGTCATAGAGACAAGGTAGGGGGCTAATTCTGGAATAGTGACTATGCTGCAAATGATAGTGGCTAAATAATTTCACACGGGTTTCTAAGGATGCAGAACACAATATGCACTTCCAATCCATTGAATCGACTTGAAATGTAAACCTAACACTTTTAAGAGTCAGCAGGCACTGAGCCCAGGTTAGCCCTGCACTAAAAATTCAACTCACTCCTCCTGACTGCTCATAAAGCCTGGATTTGTTTGTGTTGAACAGTGCAATTCGTACCTAGACTGAGTAAATTCCACACCAGTTGACCTCCACTTCAGCCTACAAGAGAGAAGAATTTCAAGTAAATAAATATAAACTTATCACAAACATAATCAGTCATGCACAATTATTCATTATCAGGTAGCCTACTTGTGTTATGTGTCCTACACATCTAACTCTAAGCTAGTTTAAACTGCACATTTACTACATTCACAATGCAATCACACATCTCTAAAATGTCCGGTGACTAAATGCGCGCCTTCTAAAATGCTAGCAAGATGACTGCCTAGAGACCAGACTGAAAAAAGCCCACGTTGATCATGCTTCTTCATATTTTTTTGCTTAACTTCAGGGGAAAACTCTGAAAACTCTGTTTCTCCAGAGATAAACAACTACTTATTAACAAAAACAGACCAGGCAGCTTTCTTTCTGTGCTCCAAACGAACACTTTTTATGCTCAAGTTTGCTGCATACAGACTCAAGCAGGGTTGCCAACTTTTGAAAAAACATTGGAGTGAGATATTGGGACGGACGGACGGACGAACGAACGCGGGGGTTGGGGGGGTGCAGGAGAGATACCTTGGGGTGTGTGTGGCCGATGTACTATATTGATAAAGTGTAAGAGTTATGGGAACTGTTAGGGTTTACAGTATATATGTAACACGATAAGTTTAAGTTATTCTAACAAGCAAAAACTGAATCTTATAGTGCATTGTTAACCTAGAACCTTAAGTACACTCAACTTGGCTTTATTTGTTCATTCAACAACGCTTAACTTAATTTTTTTAGGGCAACGAGTTACCTCAAAAATTTTATGTTCATTGAACTTATCTGGGTTCCCAGTCACCATCTTTTGAAACAAAAATTAAACTATCAGTGTCACTATAAGGCAGTCTCTCCCCTAATTTGTCCATAACATCAAACAGTTCTAACTGTGCATGAGCTGTCATGAATGCCCCAAGAAACACGTTTATGTCACGCGTCTGACCGCTATCCCCATCAGCAAAACGCCACTGAACCATTGCCACATCCTCTGAGACAAATGAAAAGTGTGCACCTCACCGAATATGTACCTTTCAAACTGCTCAGGATCTTTCAACATCTCTGTCATAGGCAGGTTCTCACGCATGGAATAACGCCCACATAGGGAATTAAGGAGAACTTTATATATTACGCTTTGCTTGATTCACGCATATTCGGTCAGGATTCAATCTAACACCGTCCTTCTCAAAATAGTGTTCTATGTATGCTTGCTTCTCAGCCTCTGACACAACATGTACCGGGTAACCGCTTGCTTCCTGCTTGTATTGTAAAAAAGTTTTTACATAGTCTGAAAACAACGTGTCCGACCTCTGTGGAAAATGCCATACCTAGTCCACACATGCAAATGTATAACCCTTCTCAACAGCTTTCGACAGTTGAATGCTGACCCAACAACCTGAAAGCGCTCTTTGAGCATCATTGTGGCAGCAGTGTGTGGTCTGATTCTCTTGTACAGCACATGTTCTACAGAGAGGATACATTAATTTACCATTACAAAGGTAGGGGAGAACAGGATGAAGTAACACTCGTGGGGGGTAAACAGTAGCTTTGACCAAACCATAGTAATTTTCAAGAGGTTC
Source organism: Brycinus macrolepidotus (assembly GCA_037974445.1). Taxonomy (NCBI): domain Eukaryota; kingdom Metazoa; phylum Chordata; class Actinopteri; order Characiformes; family Alestidae; genus Brycinus; species Brycinus macrolepidotus. The sequence continues at coordinate 3,867 of JBBPCZ010053618.1, read as the reverse complement.
AAAGTTCTTCAAAATAATCTGGGGGTGACCTATCGGAAAACTTTTACGAGCCTGGCAGAATGGCTATAAACTGGTAAAATTCACATACCTAATCTTCTCACCATCTTTAGCTTTGTAGTACAAATTGTAATCGTTTGTTCTACCACCAAAGAGACTGTCTCTTGGTTTCAATCATTCTGGGTGTTTGTATGTGGACATGAAAACAATAACTGCAAGATTGTTTTTCTTGGCATGTTTCCACTCACATCTCCACATAATTTCAACTCTTACCCCATAAGCATTGGTTAGTGTCTTAAAACATTAAATGGTATCTTTGACAAAGGGTGTGTGTGATTTGGATTATAACGACATGTGTGACCATGATGCATGCATCCGTTAAATTCTAAACCGATTCTGTCACCGTCTTAGTAATATTTACCGATCATAACTTCACCTCCGGTTACAGCGTGCTGTACATCTACTTTTCTAGTTGCTCTAACAGATTCTAACCATTCAATAGAGGTGTTTGAAAAGGCTTTGTGTTGATTAACATACGCATTGTTGTGCCTAAGGGCTATTGTGTCTCTGGGGAGAAAATGTGCCTTGTACATGGCCATACAGCATAATGCCAACATGGTTTGGCTAAAGGGGTCTAGCTCTGTACATTCAGTAAACTCTTTACAGTATTTTAAACATGCCTCCCGAAGTAGAACGACATCGTTTCTACAGTATTTAAAAAGCTCTTTTTGAAAGTCAAAAACTCCAGTGGCAGCCACCCCATACCACTCATCAAATGCTGCTCTGTCCTTATCAGACATGGTTTCATAACCGTAATAAGATTTGTCAGGGTAGGGACCGCGGTAATTGTTGTTTTGACGTTTGTTAAATTTGTGTGGAAAATACCCCTTCTCAGAAGTCGACAGATTGAAAGCCTCTCTTGTTGTGGCTAAACACATCGGTATAAAGGAATAACTGTCTATGTACTGTTGTTTAAAATGCTCATCATACATGAAAATCAACCTATACCCCATGATAGTGATTTTCGGTGTAAACCCCATATTGGAAAAATGTTCCAACAGTATGTAATTGTCAAATCCTGCAGCATTGTGTGCCAACCACATATAACCTGTATACTTGGTACATCTAAACTTGTTGAAAAGTCTGTTTACACAATCACACCCTTCTGCTGTAAACTCTTCCCCATCAAAGGTTATGGCACAAACAAAGTTAGCACTGTGTTTACTATCTTCAAACTATCTTATACCTGTAGTCTATTTTTTTCGGTTTATTAGGCTGAATGTAGCAGTCATGTTTGTCATCGGGTGACAGTTCTTTACCACAATGCACACAACGACCAATAACGCATTTGTGGGGTTTTGGATTTTTTATACTGACATGATAACGTCTGTTACAGTCCTTACAATATTTTGTAACATCACACTGTGCGGCCAGCCCATCGTATTGAGCCGAGGTAACAGGTAGCTTGTGTTTTTCAAAACAAAAGTCTGATTTACAATATCTTCCACAATCACTGCAATATCTAGTTTTACCCGGTCTCTTACAACAATCAGTGTGATTACACACATCACAACTATATTTACAGGCGTGATCTTTGTCATTTGTATACCCCCCGTAGCAAAACTGACAAACAAATGACATACTTAAAAAAGCTTTGAGATTCACTATGACATAGTAATGGCTGTCATGAATGTATAAGAATGGTGTTCTAGTTTGTGGGGGTTTTCCTGTCTGATATTTCTGCAACATACCTGTGGAAGACATCTGATCTGTGGAAGACTACAGTTTTAACATCTAACAAACATTCAAACTTAGAAACATCCTTAAATCCGATCTTACGTTCTACGCCAAAACCGGCTCCGGTCTGTATGTCAGCAGCCTGCTTCTCTAATGCACTAAAACGTGTCTGCGGGTTAAGATAATACGCAAGACAGATTGCAAAGCATAGGTTGCTGGAGACATTAACAGGACAGAATAAATTCACTTTGTTCTTCCTAATGATTTGATTATGCAACATGTTAGACAATTTTCTACCAAAATTCCGACTCCATGTTATAGAAACTGTAAGCTCTAGAGTGTCATGATCAGCTGATTGCTCTGCAAGACTTTTTCAATCACGCTGATGAATTGTTCCGAAGAGTAATTGTTTGAGGCGGTCAGTATAGCATTTACTTCAGAAGAGAGACTGGACCCTCTTAAAGATATGCTAAAAATACCATTTTCGCCAGCTAATGTTCTAGTGAAGTCGATTATGTCACTCAGAATGTTATGCAAGCTAATCATGTATGACTCCATATCTGTGTCCGATACACCTCTGAAATTAAGTGATCTGTATAACAAAAGACTGTTGAACTGAAGTTGTGCCACTATCCTGTAATCACCGACAACCCCTCCATATCTTACCAACTTTTCTATATCTATACTGTCTAAATAATTGTCAGATGATGTGTCAGGGGCACCACCCCCTGTTTGTATTAGATGGTCCATAATATTGTTGCTATCGTTTATCGTTATCATTTTGTAGACTATTGAAGTCTTGGAGGTTATCCTCTGAATGTAGTCTCGTGTTAATAACACGCAGAGTGTCGTTATACGCAGTGATATCGCTTTCACTAACACTATCATTAAACGTACTATCCGAGTCTTGGGGGTTATTCTCTGAATGTAACATTGTGTTAATAACACAGGGAGTGTTGTTAAACGCCGTGATATCATCACTAGTGTTGCTATCTGCAACTCTTTCTCCAGAGGAAGGGGATGCCCCTTCCTCTGGTGGGGACACAGTAAGCTGTGTCCCCACCGGCCATAAATGTCACTCATGGAGATGTCATTAATCTATCGTCAAGGGGGACCATAAATCAACAAGGTCATAAATCATTTTGATTGACAGTTTGACATAAAGTGCAGGATATATACTTCTTCTGTATTTAACCCATTCACCAAGTGAAGCAGGGGGCTGCCACCTATGAAGGGTGCCCGGGGAGCAGTGTGTGGGAAGGGTACCTTGCTCAAGGGTACCTCAGTGATGACACTAGCAGTCCTGGGATTCAAACCCACAACCTTCTGATTGCAGGGGCAACACCCTAACCACTAGGCCACCAGCTGTATTGCATTTAAATGTTCCGCTGAAAGTGTTACTATAAGAAGTCAGTTATTTGAGGAACTCATGAACTCAAACGCAATATGAAGAGATGCACAGCAGTCAGAAACCAGGTGACAGCAGAAGTTACATGAGACCTAAGGGCAGAAGGTTTCCTTTTCATTTCTGAGAGAGGAGGTGACAACATCTCCGAGATTTTTTTCTAATAAAGTGTTCAGATAATGCTGATAGATGTGCTGTCCTCATCTGCTCGACTGCATCTGCTCTGTTCCTGTTCCTCGTCTCACTTGAGCGTCATCGCGGAAGAGAGAAGGTGTGAAGGTTTCCTCTTCTGTTCTTTCAGAACAACATTTCAGTCTTTTAGAGTAACCTTGCAAAGAGCTGAAGACAGAGGTAAGAAAAATTCCCACACACATTACACTGTCCACTCAACACTGTTTTCACACATAAATATAAGGACACAGAAACTAAAATAAAAACTTGTATTTGTGTGCTTGTATTTCTGTCATGTGTGCAATGAAATCTTAGTATTACAAATGGATAAACTTATGTCAGTATTTACTATAGACTACTAAAGAAAAAATAAAACCTCAGATTGTTTTTTTTTCTGTCAGTTATAACTCTACTATCAACTGGTATTTATTTATTTACTTGCGACTGTGCCAGTAATACATTTTACAGTCATAAAGAAGCATAATCAATTGGTTGAATCTTATTTTTTTCAATAAATCAAACTTCCTGCTATGCCTGAATGAGAAAAATATTCAAAT
>JBBPCZ010053570.1:0-12736 GCA_037974445.1 Brycinus macrolepidotus | reverse complement strand
ACACAGTACTGTACAGTACTTATAAAAGATTGGAGGCTCCAATCGCTCCAATCTTTTATGACAAACATAATGCATGAGTAGAGATTATTAACACAGTGTCACCTACTTGGTGTGTTTTAAACATCAATAACAAGAATTCATAAAATTAAGATGGCGTAATTTTGAAGGGTGATTTTAAGAATTAGTGTTCTAATAATACAGTTTTTATTAGCCTAGGAAACACTAACATTAGTCAGTGGTTTAAGTCCCTCCCCACCCTGTTTTGCTAATCTTCTCATGTAAGAGTCATGGTGCTATTCTTTAACATTATAGATAAATCTTTTAACGTTAATTGTGATTGGTTTACACATACATTAAATGTTTATCATCTACAAGCACCACTTTCTTACATTTTAGACATACACAAATTTATTAATACTACTAAGTAATCACTAAGTAATTGAAATGTTCTAAGTAGAGATACAACATCTGAAAATTTTCACAGGCCCACCTAGCACCCTAAAAACCTCCAAGTTATTCTTTAAAGCTTGTCCAACACAGTGTTTGATGCCGTTGACTAACACACACCTTGGTAGAGATGGAAGGGTGAAGTATTCAGAGCAGAAAGTTCTCACCTGTGTAGGTCAGCATCACAGGAGCTGGTGGAGAGTTCCCTGCTGCTGTAACAGCGCTTACATTCACTTCCTTCACCTCCACGGGCAGCCACAGTGTGAGCTGAGTGTCAGCTGCTGAGCAGTTCAGTGTGTGGCTGGTGCCATTCTCCTCATAAACCAAGTCGTAGCCCAGAACGTCTCCTTTATGATCCTCTGAGGTAAAGGCCTGAGGACAAGCAAAGTGTAAATAAGAAACTGAGGCCAGTGAAGAGCTTGTGGGTTCTCAAGGTTATAGTCAAGAGCCATGAAAGCTGTGTTGCACGATATTGTTGATTAAGTGAATAAAACAAAAATCTACTTTCACTGAGGTTACTAAGAACGTTTACTGGGACATGCAAACATGTTTACATCTAAACGTTTTTAAATGAGACCAAAGATGAATCACTTAAAAGTGCATTAAACATGGGCCTACAGTATTGCATGCAAACACACGATACTTAAAATCTTAAATTAAAATCATAAAAGTGTTTTGTAAACTCCATATACAAAACCTCATATAAAGAATATGTGTTTGTGTTTATGTGGGTTATCTATAGGCCATAACCAGTCTGAGTCTATGTTGATGTGGCTGTCTTTATCCAGTAGAGGGCACAATTTATCTTCAGTTTCTATTTGTCTGTGCCATTTCACTCATGTTTAATAATTGTCCTACATGATGAGAAGCTGTCTCTGTGGTGTTTGTAAGGTTTCAGGGCCTCTGCTCAGCTATCGTGATAAGCTCAACGCCTGTCAAGCTCTTATCATGGCCCTGACTACCACCACTGTGGCTGCACTGAGGTAGTCCAGACTTTTTAAATTAACTGATGTGTTTGCGTAAGTGCCTGTGTGATTATTCGAATTGGATAGAAGGACACTGAAATATTTATGCACAAAGCATGCATCACGCCAAACTTACTAACTGTCACATTTACAAATAAAATACAGCAGATTAAAGGTGTGACTGAAGTGGATGAATCATAAGTGCAAAGAGAAAACATTCTGACATTCCAGATGATGGATTCAGCTGCTTTAAGGTGCACTTATTGCTGACGGAGGCATTTAATTGTGCAGACATATTTCTTGTAAAACAATATAAAATCCTTGTAAGAGTATTGCCAATAGAATGGGCAGGGAGTCGCATGTAAGATCACCATGCCCAAAATCAAGTGTTAGCTAGAGGGGTGTAAAGCCCCGCAGTACTGGACTGTGGAGCAGTGGAACTGCACTGTCTGCAGTGATGGAGCTTCATCCAGTACCTTTAGGATGAACTGGTGTGGGGCTTATGTTATAGACCTAATCATCCAACACCAGACCCTGACCTCACTAATGCTTTATGCAGTACAGTTTTCACAGCAGTGTTCCAGCATCGAGTGTAAGGCCTACCCAGGACAGAAAAGGGTATTACTCCTGATTAAGAGGCAATGTTAGAGGAGTAGATTGTACATAGAGTGTACATAAACAGATAATACCATGATTACTGTAGTGTTACACTAAAACAAAGTGTTTTCAATAATATCTAATGCTCTTCACCTGGGGACGTTTCACAAAGGAGGAATACTCAGTAAGCTGGATAATTTAAGTCAAAAGTGAAGACTGCCCAATAGGAATGGCTCTTATCACTTATCCTATTAGACAGACTTGATTTAATCCTGCTCTGGTCTGGTAAAGCTAAGTAAAGCATGTATACGAGTGTGTGTGTGTGTGTGGGTGTGAGAGAGAGAGAGAAGGCTGTTTTTACAACCTTGATTTGATGATTTGTTAGATGTTAGTTTAGTTAGTTGCTTTGTTCATTTCAGAATGAAATAAATTTGCATGCTGTTGCCAAATGAAACAATGACTTATTTTTTTGCCTTTTGACTTCAGTATAAGTCATTTTGTCTTTTACATTGGAAAACTGAAGGCTTTCGGAGTACAATGATATGCTTTTGTCTGATTTCATGCCTTCCTGTCGCAATCTGTACTTCTTTTTATCACACATACGGTGGGTTGAGGTGACTGAACAACTCAAGAAAAAAATAAACAGCCTGTTGGAGGCTTCATCTTTCTTTCTTCTCTTTCCTAAATAAAACCAGTTTAGATTTTATTGGTTTTATTGGTAAAAAAACATTTTTATGTGCATTTCATAGTTCATGCAGTAAACAGTAAGCAACAGGAGCGACTGATGGAGAGGAAATGAGTAACAGGAAAAAGCTGCGAAACAGGACAGATAAAGCAGAGCGAATGCAAAAAAATATGAAAGAAAAGAGATATAAAGAAGGATAAAGAGTCTCTTATCTGTTCCAGCACAGTTTTGGGTCATGACCTCAGTGTTTTTTTTTTTAACTCTATACATGACCCTGATTGTAATACCAACCTTCCACAACACAGTTACATTCTGCATGTTGCTCCCTTCGTTTCTCGTGATGACTCTCCACACATCGAGCTTGCCTGAGGGTGCTGAAGACAGGAATCAGATTAAAACAAGATGTCCAAACCAACCACAAGTAGATCTCATAAGAACTGCTCTACAGGCAGGATATCCAAAGTAAGGTGCAATGATGCAATATTCACAATTAGAAAACATCAGTGAGAATTATAAAACAACAATAAAATGTGTATTAAACAAAAAAAATGAAAAGGTTTTGTTCCTAAAATTGGATTGGCTAAGCCACTTCTTACTTCTCACTTCTCATTATAATGTTTTATGTTTATTCATGATAAATGTAGTGTATAAAGTCAAAAACATTAATATAATACAGCATTTTGTCAAAACAGATTATAGCCTCTGTCACAGTAGAACTTTTACCTTGTCCAGGGCTTTTCTGATTGATCGGCTGACTCCACAAGCTGCAGTTGTGTTTCAGTGAGACTGTGCAGACTCTCAGCTCAAACTGATAGGAGGTCAGGGGCTCCAAACTGTCCAGCAGCTGAAGTATTCCTTTATGAAGCTGAGTTACATTTCCATCTATCTAAAGAGACAGAATGAATAAAAACTCTTTCAGCCTCTAGCAAGCGGCCCGCTTCATCATATCAATGGTATATACCACTTATGTGAAATGCCCTTTGTGGTTCTATGGTGCATAGCATGAGACAAGAGCAAATCCTGCAGTATAAAGTAGAAATAAATTTTTTGCCTTGATAGATTAGTATTGTAGACCTCAGCTTACTTAACTCTGGTCCTGAAGCCCCCCTGCCGGCACATTTTAGTGCATTTTAGAGCAGGGGGGCTCAAGAACAAGGGTTGGGAACCTATGGTGTAGTTCACAGACAATCCTATTTCAATAACCCAGCTTACAATAACAATTTCCTGTAACACACATAGCTAACTTTCAAAGCCATTCAAAACATTGACATATTACCCAGTCTGGTTCATTTGTTCTCCTGAACCTCAGTTTGGGTTTCAGAAGCTCCGTATCACCTGAACTCTGCCAGTGGATGGTGGCTGACAGGGATCCTTTTGCGAACACAATCTTCTTGATATAGGGAGTGCTTGGAATCACTACAAAGATTTGGAAAAATGAAAAAATATGTAAGTACCTACATGTCAGTGGTTCTGTAAAGCAAGGGTTCCCAACTCTGATGTGGCAGAACGCCCACCGTATACATTTTAGTTTCCCCCCAACACACCCACCTCAGTCTCATTAATGGGCTCATAAGTTAAAATGCGCAGGACAAAGGGGTATTTCAGGGGAGCACTGGGGTAAATTACTATGGTAAGGGACTTTTTTTAATCAAATGTTACAGAGTGACAGTGGAATTTAGTTGTGGGTTATATATTGCAAGGCTAATTTCGTTTTTACTTGATAAGAGAGAGTAACAGATTCACTGGGATCATTTTTCTGTCGAAACAGGTCACATTAGTCAGACAGGCAAGCTTAGCAATGTTGAAAAACGTATGAACCACAATAATACAAGAACAAACAAAAACATTTTTGAACAGTGAAGGAACTGTTTCATTACAATTTTTGCATCGTCTTAGCCGAGACACTTTAGCTGAGAGGCCAGGGTCTACACTGAACAAAATGTTATAAATGTTAACTTTCTTATAAAGGTGTAATGGGGTTGGATAGTCCAATGTGCACATACATGATTTATATTTTCTGGAATTTCACTAAAAATAAAATCTGACATCAGGATTTTGCATACTCCACTTTTTATTTAGGCCATTCAGATCATGTCACCGATCAGCTATGATGCATAATAAGCATTCATTATCATATTCTGTTTCATTTCAGTCATCACCACATTCGCGCTTACATAATTTCAAACCAGTTTTCGGACTCATGGCCTTTAGAGGTTGCTTAGCTTCTAATGCTGGATCAGTCAGGCAACTGCTATTTTGGAACAGTAAGAAAACTGCAAACCCATCAATTACCAGGAAAAAAACACAAGGCAGAAGTCCTTTGATATGGTTTAAGGACTTTAAAAATGGACTACATTTCCGCTCTTACTAACACAGTTACATACTTACTTCAAGAATATTTGTAAATATGTAGATCTGAGTTATCTTTTCCAACACTGTCAATGTTTATCTAAAGATGTCTGTGCACATAATCATATATAAATGTTTGCATAGAAATGTTGACATTTTCTCCTGCTATTTACCTTCCTGCTCAGTCAAGTCTGGTCCAAAGATCCAGCCAATGTGACTGATAAGTTGGTTCACACTCTTAAAATGAAGGTGCCGCAAATGGTCTTTTGAGCAACGCCGCAGAACCACGTTTGGTTCCTTAAGCAACCATGTTTGAAAATGAGATATATGCGTGTGAAGAATATTTTAAAGGCTCAAAAGAAATTATACATAATGTAATCTATTTAAGGGTTCCTCCATCTGCTTAAAGGTGCCTTTGGGAATCCAAAGTTAATCTTATGTGTTGTGCAAAGAACCCCTTTGTTGGAATGATATCTTGAATAGAGAAGTGCTGATCTAAAATATAAAACTATACTCTCCTAACTTCATATGACCTAATATCGCTTCTATAAACCTTCACAAAAAAATCACCCAAACTTTGGAAATGACAAATGCTCTTTATGTAGAGTCATTCTAGAAATGTCATGCTGGCCTCTTAAAAATAAAGGTTTCCATATTGGTTCTAGGATTGAATGTACAGTTCTCAGTTCTCAAAAATCTTTTCTGCATTTTTATAGAACCTTTATATTATGCAGAGGATCCTTCAACTTTAAGAAGTTTCTTCACAGTCACAGAATGAATAACAGAATGAATAAAAATTCTCTTAGCTCCAAGCAAGCGACCCACTTCATCAGTTTCACCAAGCAATTTCCTCCAGGATCAATAAAGTTTTCTGATTCTGATCATAGTGATCATATATAGCACTATATGAAATACATTTTTTCCACAGTCACACATTTCACCAAACTTTTACACAACTCACCAAAGGAAAATAGCTCTTATAAGAACACTATAAAGAACCTTTTCTGTGAAGAGTGCGATACAGAGAAGTAAATGAAAAGGGCAACATACGGTCAGCTACAATGTCCCGTCCACACACGAGGTGGAACTCCTTTTTTTGCTTCACCATGCAGAGCAGCCTAAAGCTCGGCTGGCTGACGACTAGCTGTGTTGTCACATTGGAACAGCTGATTTTCGAAAGGATGGTCTGTCCATTGAGCTGTATGATGAAGGGTCTGTTACACTGATCAGTGTCGGATCGGCAGTGCACAGTCAGGTTGGAGCCCATCGGAATTATGTCTTTATCGACTGTCAGCTCTCCAGCACAGCGAACACTGTAGCAGTCTAAAGAGAAGGTAGAGCACCAATCAGCTAAAAGATAGAAAAATTAAAGATACACTCTCAAAAGCTGCCACAATGGGTTCTTTGATATTCAATGATATAAAAGATCCAATTTTAGTTCCCTTAGGCTGTAATTCTCAAACCAGTCCTCAGGGTCACACACAGACATTGTTCCTAAAGAACAATGTCTGAAAGAAGCTTGTAAGTGTGCAAAACCTTTAAAAGGCTTAAAACACTTCACATAATGCAAAGGGTCCATACCCATATTAGTGTTCTTGATAGAACCTTAAAATTATGTGGAGGACCTTGAAACTTTCTAACCCATTTTTGCAGTCACACATAAAACACATTGAAAGGCAGGGGAACCATCTGAAGAACCAAAACTGGTTCTTCTATATCATGGAACCCTTACAGGTACCTTTATTTTTTGTGCATAATTCTCCTGACTGAATAAATTGGTAGTTCAACTCAAAATTGTAAAAAAGTATCACAGCAAGCTTACTCACCTCCGAGTTTGCAGGAGAGCAGTAACAGAAAGACAACGGGAATGATTTCTCCGAGGAAATCCATTTCACGGTTTTCTTGCTCTGACCCTCTTTGACAAATGACATTGTACAGCACATGAAGTGTCACTCTATTCCTTCCCTCTTGCTATTCTCAAAAATGTTTTATCGTTTACAGAGATATCACCACCGCAGAGGCTTACCATATCTCTGCCTGTCTTCCTCCTCCGGTGAAACGATTATCTCACTCTTTGTTGTTCGCAAGTGACCCATATGTGCATTTAAAAATCGCTTGTGTCCCGGAATGTAACTGTTGATAAAACACAAGGAGAAAAATGTATTACCTAAACACTTTAAACAAGACCATGGTTTGCTCCAGTTGTCAACAGCCAAGCTCATGCAGAAAACTGGTGTCTTTTTGCAAACCGGTTTTTCTCAATGTCCCACTTTAAGGCTATGACCTAGATTTGTGGCTTTTATGTCTTTGCTAGAACTTCAATTCTGCGTCTTTACACGTAGGTGTCCCACTTAATCAGTCTCCTTATTTACTCATCACTGTCTTGGGGCTTTAGGCAGGATGGGGGAGCGCAGTCCAGTTTTATTTAAACAAACTTAGAGGGTAAAAGTAATCCAAGGTTTAAACAAAAAGCAGGAGCAAGGCAACACATGTTTAAGGACTAGGTACAAATGTGCAATGACAAGAACAGAGAACACACAAATATCAGCTAAAACATGAGGGTATATATATATATATATATATACAAACAGGGACACTAGGAACACCTGGGCAGGGGCAGAGACGGGGATCAGACACAGGTAAACAGGATAACAAAGTAGCAGGGCAGAGGAGAGGACTAGCATCAAAACAAACGCCGCATGGCACAGAGGACAAGCAAAGCCAGGAAGGGGCAAAACAAGGCAGGACGTGAAAATAAAATTTTCTTAAAATTTTCTTGGTTGAAACATTATATGGGTCAACTAGCTGAACATTTTTATTCCTAACTAGAGAACTTGAACTTCTCCATACCAACACCTGGACCATGCCTCCACATTTTGCCAAGTTCTGACTACATTAAGATGTGTTAGGAGAACGCATCACCTTAGAGCTTCTTACTTTGTTTGCACAGAAAATGGTGATGATCAAAGCAACTTCAGTATCTTTGTACTCACCACTAAGTTTTCTCATTGGTCTCTTCTCTTTTTTTGGGAAATTTTAAAGACCATGCCGGAAAACAAAAATCAGAAAATAGTCTAAAACAGGCTCGGATCTCAAAGTCTTTTATTACTCAGTATGATTTAAAAAAAAACTTTCTTAAAAAATCTTTATGTGAACTGGCTACCTAACTAAGCAATAATCAACCTGGCTCTATGGATGGATTCACTTAAACCCTTCCCAAACTATTGATCTGCATTTTCAACCTGCATGAGCAACAAAATGAGCAAATTCACTGGAAGCAAACATACAGCAATTACATAACGCACACTCCCGCACTTGTGACTGAGGTAATCCAATAAGATTAAACAGAGTTACTGTACCATGTCCTCTTGTGCTCCCTGTCCCTCTTCGAGTGTGTGAACATAGCAGCACTATAGTCAGTTTACTCTAAAGTTCTGATCTTTCAGCTTTTAATCTTCATCTGCATTTCAAAGGCCTTCTGGGGAAGTCCCACCAAACTGGTAGATTTAGATTTTACTCACAATACGTAGCAATAACGGTGCACAAGACTTGTTACAGTTTATCAGAAAAGGTCATTAGATATTTTTCATAATCCACCTGAATAAGATGGAAATGGAAAATTAAGAAGAAAAAAAACCAGTATCTTGTAAAAGAGTGCAGTTAATACAGTTACGATTGGGTGTATGTTGTGTGAAACTCACAGCTCTAAACCTCACGAGAGTGGTAACCACAATTTTTTATAAAATGAAAAAGAGAAAATCTGAAGAAACCACAAAGCTGTTTCTCATGTGAACACCTGAGAAGATACGTCTGTGGGTCTACTATATATCTCTACTGCACCAAAATATATTATACTTGTACCTGTACATATCTGATGCTTTGTACTTGCAATTTTCCTGTTCTCCTGTGGTTTAATCTGATCTGTGCATGAGCTTACAATGTTTTCACTTTTTGACATCTACACTGAAAGTCCTGATTTTTCACAAGCGGTTCCTTTTAACTCGCAGCTTAATTTTTGTTTGATCTTATAGTTAAAGGTGTTCTATGAAAAGGTCTTTCCCTTTCAAGAACGCTAATGCATTTCATTCAGTTTTCATGTACACCCTCATCTCAGGTATATAAAAGTATAGAGCAAATGCACACTCTCTTAAATATAAAGGCACCAGAGAGTGTCATGTTTGAAAACGATATATATGAGAGTGTGAAAAAACGTAAAAACGTTCCTTCACACAATGTAAAGGTTCTGTACCAATTTAAGAGTTCTCAGAACCTTTACATTATATGGAGGGTCCTTAAACTTTAAAAAGTTTTTTTCTTTTCTTTTTTTTTTTTTTAACAAAACGGTTCTCTTCTGAGCCATCTATTTATAGATTCCTCATGGAACAAAAAGTTGTGTTCTGGGGCTTTGAGCAAAGAATCTTTTCTGGCACTGTTATTTTTAAGAATATAGAGATAATACAGCCTGTTGGGTTATTCCCAGGGGTAAGTACGGGCAGTAATTACTCATTCTGAATAGCGCACACCCACCTTCAATGTGGGATATTATCTTGCTTTGATTATTATTTGACTAATGTCCACTGCGTACTGTGACACCGATTTTTCCTCAAGATTACTTTTTGATGAACAAACATGTTTTTCTTTAAGCATTCACCAGCACTTGATTGAGCGAGGCAAGTTCAGTTTGTGGTCCACTGATTAGTATCCAATGATTTGAGGAGAATAAGTCATTATTTAAATCATTTAAGTTTAACTACCAAACAGGTTAAGAGAAAAAAACGAACCTCCAGGTATAGTGATCATTCGAAGTATCACTATCTCTTTTTAAGGTTGCATTAAATTTTGGATGAATTGCTGCCTGTCAGCTGTGTTCTTTAAAAAAACAAAATAAACCCAACAACTTTGGTTTCACAGTTAAACAATACTCTTTACAGTGGTGTGAGACCGCAGTGCAATGCAGTGCAGTAGTGTAAAGCTGTTATTGGATGCAGGACCTGTGACTGGTAGAGCACTTAATAAGACTTTTAAAGTCTAAAAGGTACTGTCTTGTAAATGTTTTCAAGACAATTTAACAACTGGATTTCAGCAAATGAGATACCATGTTAAGTGGATAGACAGCGTGCTTACAACAGAATCATAATAGGTTATGTGGTCTGCTGACCTCAATTTAGTGACGGAAAAAGAGAATCAGCACATGCTTTGAACTTCAAAGCAAAGGCTCCAGGTAAAATGGTTTCTTCTCTGTGGCCAAGACACCAGTCTTCACTCACTGCTTAGGATTGTATTGCTTTTTCTTGAGCAGAGCACACAGAACACTGTAAAAAATAACTGGTCTCGTGTTCTACATTTTTCTAATGTTCTATTTCTCCCTGAGGTCTAATTATGATGTTTATGTGGTTTTATGTACCAAAAACAGTTGTTTTTGCAGCTTAGTTTCCATGAATATGAACTGGCTGAAAACAGTGTTTATATACTGCATTAAACTCTTATGAAAAAAGCGTGGACAACTTGCATTCAGTGACGTTTAAAAAATGAGTTTGTCCATGTGTTTGCTTAATCATGTCCAAACCTCTCTCCAAAGACGAGCAGTATGTCCAGTTACCATCCAGGAAACAGTTTGGATGATTAAGGTCAGTCAAGCATTTTAAAAACCTTTTGTTATGTTCAGTGTATTTATATTTATTTAATCTAATGTTAATTATATTATGTTTAACATTTAATCAATAATGTTTAATGTTACATAATATTTTAACAGGCAAAAAAACATACTTACTTTCAAGATAAACAGTTTTAAACCCTTTTGGTTGCTGCCTTTAGACCTTTCTCGAACTGTAGCACTGTATCTCAAAACCAGGGGACAGAACTCATAAAATCATTTTCAGAATCGGTTTACTGTTCAGTTACAGCTGCATGCACTAGACATTTGTGATGGTGCATTTATAAATGATCATTATGGATTTCAAATAATCAAATACACACACACCCAATGCCATGAATGTGTCAGAAATTATTCATTTTGTGTACTGAATGTATTATATACAGAAATAATACACCCAGACTGATCTACATGTGTAAGGAGAACCACTTCCCTTTCTTTTTTAGCAACGGTAATAAATTAAATCTTATTCAATAACAGAATCCAGCAGGACATCATGTCTCAGAAAAGGATTTGAATTTTGCATATTGACAGCTACAGACTTGAAACATGTCACCACTGCATCCCTGCCAAAATTTGCCATGTATGGCTCCTTGGACTGCTACAGATTTTACAGAAAGCCAGAAAATAGTCATTAAATGGGGCTATCTTAGTATCTGCTGACAATAACTCTTACATGGTTGCTTTCTTTAAAAGAGTGCATTTCTTTTGAAGAGTGCAAACTTATTTACTGGTCATTATAACAGACCTGTTTTAACTGATTTTGTATGGACTGAGTGAACAGGAAGGTTCTTGTTCTTTGGTGTACCAGCAAGTATTTAAATATGGGAATGGAAAAAAAGCCACTTAGCACACCAGTGGTGTAACTGGGATCTTTTGTGTCCCAGTCCAAAAACAATTCAATGGAACCTCATGAAAATGACTTTGATTACTTAGAAATGTAACTAATTTGCTCATGTGTTGATGCGCTCAAGGCATGCCACTCCACCCACTAGCATCTTATATAAACCTTAATAGTATTAACCCTTCTATAATAGTGTTACTACTTCTGACTGCTCTAGGCTGGGACCTATTCCAGTTCTGATAGGGAATAGAAAGAACAGGATAAATCAGCCCAACTTACTTCAGATTTTATATAAGCCTCAGACTGTTTAAAGTTCTACCTGTACATTAAAGTTAGCAGTTTTTAATGTTTGATTACTTTACAACAACAGGACACTTGTAGTTAATGGTCTTATTTCTGCATAACAGTTAGTTTTCTTGTTTTTAACTGTAACACGTCTGGAGAAGGACAGGAGTGCAACAGTTCTCCTTGAATCAGCCCCTTTAACTTTTTAAGTGTTTCTTGTGACTGGCAGGAAAGGTGTCGCTGCTTTATTGAGGACACACTCCAATACAAATAGATACCACTTAGTGATTTTAATTCCTTTGAATATCTCTGTACTGTGATGAAAAGCTCCCAAAGGATTTTACTAGTTATCTACAGGCCCTCAAAATACTGTCCAAGCTCTGAATTCTCTGAAATGCTGTCAGTCATTTCAACGCTTTTATTATAACTGGTGATCATAATATTATGCAGAATATTTTAAATAACTTTCTTTGAAATAGCTTTTTTTGACATGTTTGACCTAGTACAGTATGTAATTTGCTCAACTCACATGAGGGGTTATACACTGGACTGGGTTTTCTGTACGGCTCTCAGTGTTCCTACTGTGAACGTTCAGGATTTTAACCCATTTCTGGGTTGTTGTTTTTTTAATGGTCTCATTGCTCCAGTCATCCAAACTACATCTAAAACTGTCTGTGTCTGTGTTACCTACTACAACTACAGAGTTTATGGATGTTCATCTTAATAAGTTTGATTCTAAAGTTCTCAGGGTCTTTGAAGTTATGGCACCAGAAGAGGAAGACATTCATCAAGACTCTTTTTAGTTTTGGCCCCCCAGTGATGGAATGAACTCCTTCTTGCAATCAGATCTGCGGAGTCATTCGCTGTCTTCAAGCGTCGTCTGAAGACCCACCTCTTCAAGGAGCATCTTG
>JBBPCZ010053559.1:0-12736 GCA_037974445.1 Brycinus macrolepidotus | reverse complement strand
GGGCACAAATTCCCACAGAAACTCCAAAATCTTGTGGAAAGCCTTCCAAGAAGAGTGGATGCTGTTATAGCTGCAAAGGGGGAACCAACTCCTTAAAAAAGAGAATGCAATGGCACTAAAGTCCCTGTTTGGTGTAATGGTCAGGCGTCCCAATACTTGTGTCCATATAGTGTAGGTGAGTGGAATCAGAGTCACTGGCTGAATGAATCGTGTGGTCGGACGTTTCATTCATTGAAACGGACGATTCAAAGGAATCGGTTCGATCAACGTCTCTTCTGTACTAGTGGTTCCCGCCCCACGTGGGATCGTGTAGAGAAAAATGAAGCTGTGAGGAAGCGCACGTAGGCTCTTGAGGAGGGTTTCACTGCACAGCCGCAGAGCCGCAGTGTCAGAGCTGCAGTTTCAAGTCACACCATGATTATACCTGCTGGTTTTCTGTGTAGCCGTATGTATTAACGTTAAGAAAGAGAAATACACTGTATGGACAAAAATATTGGGACGCCTGACCATTACACCAACAGGAACTTAAATCACATTGCATTCAAATATATAAGATAAGAAAGAACTTTATTTATTCCGAGGGAAATTCTTTTGTCATAAACATGCACACTGCATATCAACTGTAACATGGAGTTACCCCCCCTTTGCAGCTGTAACAACTTCCACTCTTCTTGGAAGGGTCTCCACAAAATTTTGGAGTGTTTCTGTGAGGAATTTCTGCCCATTCATTCTGTAGAGCATTTATGAGGTCAGGCACTGATGTTGGACGAGAAGGCCTGGCTCGCAATCTCTGTTCCAGTTCATCCCAAAGGTGTTGGATGGGGTTGAGGTCAGGACTCTGTGCGGGCCAGTCAAGTTCTTCCACTCCAAACTCATCCAACCATGTCTTTATGGACTCTGCTTTGTGCACTGGGGCACAGTCATGCTGGAATAGAAAAGATTCTTCCCCAAAATTGTGTCCACAAAGTTGTTAGCATGGTGTTGTTCAAAATGTCTTGGTGTACTGAAGTCTTAAGATTGCCCTTCACTGTTGCTTGGACAGTGTAGTGGGTAAACACAGTTTCACCATGTTTACTTTCAGCTCTTTTCACCACTAGATGACCAGCTCCTACAGATCTTAGACACCAGGAATATATACTTCAAACACATCAGAGATGTATTGAGGGCCCAAACCATTGAGTGCCTTGTACACGATGAGTAATGCTTTGAATTCAATTCTGTTCTGAACTGGGAGCCAATGCAAAGACCTAAGAGTTGGAGTAATGAGAGAAATGGTCTCTAACCAAACCACAAATATCACTTCTCGTTTTGTTCTACAAAATAGTTTTAACATTAAGAAAGAGAGGTGGGTTCTAATCCTGACACCAATGTCACGTCTCATTTTATTCCAGTATAATACTATAAGCAAGTAAATGTCAGTGACATTGTGTTCTTGTATCTAAAATTGCTTTGTTAGCTCCAATAAAATATGCTCAGTTTAAGCCTGTGTGAGGTGAAGTTTTATTCCTGCACGTGAAGTTTAAGTGCCCTAACAAACCCCACATACTATTAAAGCCCACTAGCAACTCTGAGGTGACATTTGAGGATAACTTAGCCATATTTTTGAGCTAATTTGTGCTAATTATAATTAATTTATCAGGGTCTAAGGCCCACTCAGCTCGTGTCTGTATAACTCATTACCCAGGTCATGTAATATATGATTTATGTCATACATCCACTACCAGTTAAAAGTTTTTGAACATTACATTTGCATGTTACACAATATTTATAAAATATTTATAAAAAATATACTCAGTATTCTTTGCTAACAAATAAATTTACTGTATGCTCACCAGCAGAGTGCCTTTATTAGCCAGAAAGTGTCATATTTTGTTCATCACTACTGACCTAAAAAAAACCCACCTAATATGACTATAATGATTGTAATAATTATAATTATTATATTATAGTGATTATAATTATAATAATCAGATAAGTGTTAGATATTTAACAAGCTATTAAGAGATGAAACTGTTAATTAATACAAGTTAATGGGCAGTTTAGAATTTGACTCTGCATCAGCACCATCAACCAGTTAAAACCACAACCAGATAAAAACCTGTGGTGTGCAAAAACATTTGACTGGCAGTGTAACATTAGCCTCACAGTTCAGCATGATTCAGGAAAACATCCGGCTTTCCAACCACATAGCAGGCTTTTGGTTTTCTGTAGAAAAACATTAAAGGTTAGAAGGTGTTTATGACACTAATGCTGTTTCCTTTCAGTTTCACATCACAAATGTATCGAAATACACCTAAAACTGTTCAAATGTTCATCATCCTAACAGTCGCTCTGGTAATGGGACTGTGAGTGCATGTGCAGTACGCCACTGGCCTGCCCTGAAAGAGCTGGTGTGAAAAAGCTGATGTGATCTGCACACAGATATGATTGTGTCCTGTCTATGATTTCAGCAGGATGTTTCTCCTTGTTTTACAGTCTTTTACACTGTGACAAAAGTCACGAACAGACCAGTATAAATGGTCCAAAACAGCTTATCATAAGCTCTCCTTCCATTGCCTTCCATTGAAATTTGAGAATTTTTTTCTTTCACCTGTGAAGTGACTTTTTTTTTTTAGAGTTACATGGTTTTGTTTATGACAACTGTGAGATAGTTGTTCCACATATCTTGATATCTAAAGTACTTTATCATAGAGTAGTAACAAAAGTAAATCACTGTACAGATGTTTAGAGACTTGGTGGACTGAATCTGAACACAAATACACAGTGTGGGGGCAATTAGGACCATGATGTTATACAAAGCTACAGGCTATACAACTGCCAGTGGCTGAAAGGGCACATACTCTACATTTTGTGTTATATTTTATATATTTTATATGTGTTATATTTTATATGTTATATCAGGCAAGCATCATGTCTACTTGTGATGTTTTTGAGCCAAACTCACAAAAATATTTAGTGGACAGGGGGTCCTCAGGTTACAACAGTCTCGACATACGATGTTTCGAGTTTGCGATGCTCACCCCCATAAAACCTTGTTAAAAATTGAGACGTGAGTGTTTCCGCTTACGCCGTAAGCATCTTACTTACGGACTATGCGGGCGAACTAGTTTGGTTGCGCACGGCGGAAGAATACGCAGTAACGCTGCGTAGGAGTGAGGGAGTTGGCGTCATCCCCCAGTACACTTACCTACGTCATTTTGGACTGTTTATTTCCTTTTATGTTATATTTATGTCCTTTTCCTTTTTTCTGTGGCTTAGTTGTGTTTTTATGTTCTAGATTATGATTTACAACTGTGTTAGGATAAGTAAGTGACTGAGGCTAGGGTGTGTTTCGACTTACACCAAAATTCGGGTTATGTCACTGTCGTAGGAACGGAACTGTGCTGTAACCCGAGGACCCCCCTGAATAACATAATGTATATAGTACAAAGTATTTCTGGAGAGTTTTACTTTGATTGTATACTATATGTTATATTGTTCTTGTCTCTGTGTCTCTGTGTGTGTCTGCAGTCGTAGCATAAGCGGTTTCTCCGGGATCAATAAAGTTTTCTGATTCTGATCCAGATTCATTTAATATGATGGAAAAAACCCGGGTGTCTCAGGGCCTGATTATCTCTTACAATTTGATCCACTATTATTACACAAATGTCTTTTAGACCAGTGGTTCCCATACCAGTCCTGGAGTACTAACTGCCCTGCACATTTTGGTGCTCCCAACACACCTGATCCAACTAACCCGTTCATTGCCCAGCTGTTCTTGAGTTGAAGTGGATGTATAAACACAAAATTGTCCCAGGACTGGTTTGGGAGCCATTGTTTTAGACAAGGAACGAGTTTTCATCAAGTGCAGTTTTCTTAATCTGTGCTAAATCTTTTCATTATGTGCAATATCTTATTATTATGTGCAATACTCTTACCATGTGAATATCACTAATGTCAATAGTCCTTATATACTACTTATCTGTACTAACTGCAACAACATACTCCTAACCACCATTTGTGTTATTAGTAATTCACTTAACAGTAAGTTACCTATCTATAGTATTTATTCACAGCATTTGTGTATATAGAATGGTATTTTTCATTTTGAGTTTTTTTTTTTTTATTATTGGATTTTATTTAGACTTTATATTTTATATTACTCTTGTCTTTGTGTCTCTGTGTGTCTGTGCAGTCATACCATAAGCAATTTCTTCCGGGATCAAAAACGTTTTCTGAGTCTAACTCTGATTCTGATGTTGTTATGTTGGCCTAGTAGAGCTGCATAGATACACAAAGTACAAACAAAGCATTTCCTCTTGATAATGGCTTGAAAAGGAGTCGAAAGAAAAGTGAATGAAGTCTTTGTTTATCACAAGTCCTTTTGTTCTACTACAATGGGCTCTTATCTTACAGTTTCCGCCTCAGGTATTATTATTGCTTGGAACTAACCTATTTAAGATCCTTAGAAAACGACAGTTCCCTTACAGAAGCTAGTGTACATGAAATCTGTAGTATGTATTGCGCAAATGAAACCACTACAGTGTTTACACAGACATATTTTATAACTATTGAGACAGGCATTTGTTGACAGATAACAGTCCGTTGCCTATGATCAGCAAATTATATGTTTCTTTGACTCTTGTACAGCATAGACATTAGTCTCTCAGAGTGCAGTGTTGTGATGAGAGACTTTACCTCCACCTGGCTACTGTTAGCATTCTTGTGCTTTATTACGGCTGATAAATGATCTTATTGTGTGGTGTTGAGAAATGATGACTTTAAATGTGTACAGTTGTAGAAAGAACTCATAAACTCTCCTCCACATTTGGATTTACGGACCATGGGCTATTTATCTTTGCCTAATTTTGATTTTATATATATACTTTTATATTTAGATAACATTTGTATAGTGTACTTTTTATGCGACACTGTTGTGCTGTATAGTTTTTATTCTACTGGTTATACTGCTTCTACTTTCCTTTCCTGTTCTGTCCACTTTGCTGCTGTAACAATGCAAATTTCCCACACATGGGACTAATAAAGCGTTGTTTTATCCATATCGTGTTTACTTGGTGGTCTTCAGGGTTAGGGTTAGGGGTTAGGGTTAGGGTCTAACACAGTTAAGGGTCCCAAACACAGTTAAGAGTGATATAAAGCACAGTTTTGGTAACAAACAAAGATTCCGCCCGAACAGGGACTTGAACCCTGGACCCTCAGATTAAAAGTCTGATGCTCTACCGACTGAGCTATCCGGGCTCTGTGAGACGAGTTTTCAAGACTCCAAGAGAACTTACAGCTTCATAACCTGTGGATAAGAACCTGTAGAGTAGAAAGAGCTATTAAATGAGCAGTGGTGGACAGGTAATCTGGGGGGTCCGGTGATCAGCACACCTTGGTGGGGATATGATGTAGAATTTTTTATAAAAATTTGTCGGCAAGGAGAGCGCTCATTTTGTTTATTGACATTGGGCTCGCCCAATCACGTCACATCTCTATTAGGCCCCGCCCCCTCGTGTCTTTCAAATGGCCTCTTGAGTTTTTGTCTTTTGAACTTTAACGCCCTCATCTGTCCACAAGCTTTTAGTCCTGAACTCTGAAATCTGGCACCAAATGACACAAAACAGCCAGTTTCTATAAATAAAGCATCATTACAGGTCTGCTCATTCAGCAGCTCTTTCTTCTCTGCAGGAAGCTTCTTATTCTAAGGCTGGAGGTTCTCCAGAAGTCTTTAGATCTTCCTGCACAGAGCCCGGATAGCTCAGTCGGTAGAGCATCAGACTTTTAATCTGAGGGTCCAGGGTTCAAGTCCCTGTTCGGGCGAGATGCTCGTTTGTTACTGAAACCACACCATATGGGCAAACGCCATAGGACGCCTGACCATTACACCGACCAGGGTTTTATGGATATTATGGAGTTGCAACTATTACGGTTTCCATGTGTTATTACGGTCTTTCGATGTGTTATTTATGGCTCGCTGGCTCTGTCTAAATAAATCAATCATAAAACTTTAAAAATGTAATTCCTCCTTTCACCACAAGGTGGCAGCACCATTCTGATGCTATCTGGCTCTGCATCCGTGCAAATGATCTGTTCCTTGATCAATCTGAAATTGAGTGTTTTGAACGGTTAACATCCGTCACTATTAACAGTGAAAAGCCTAAAGCACACTAATGAACTTGGACTTATGACACTTATTTTATTAAACTTTTGAATAAGATTTGGTTATAACTGTTGATGTTATTATGTACCTAGATCTGACACAAACTATTGCTTTCTGAAAGATCTTGTGAAAGACAAGGGCAAAATTCACTTGTTTTAAACTTTAATGAGAAAAGACCACTTTGCATTACTTATAACTCCTGTTTAAAATGTTCTTGAGGCAAAGACATTTATCAAACTCGTGGAAATTTAAGGGATTCTATACAGTTTGTTCAATGTTGTCTGACTCTCCAGATATGAGTGAAAGGCAGAATTGTGTTTTTAGAGTTGTTCATGTCTGCCTGAGAGGCTTATATTTGGTTACATTGCCAGTTTTCGTGGTAATTGTGACCTCGAAAATTGTTTTATAAACATTGTGTATTTTCATGTAACTTTTGCGGTTTAAAAAAATGTCAGAAGGAACTGTTGGCCCTGGGCATCTTCACTTTATCAAATTTGGCCCTCTTTGCAAAACGTTTGGACACCCCTGATCTACAGTATTTCACACAAAAAGCAGCAGTCATGGCATCAGAGGAACCACCTCTATAACTGTAAGCTTTAAGTGACCAACCGTTCTACACTCCTGTTTTAATTCTCCCCACTCGGCAAACACACAAAATACCTGCATGACAACCAACAGTTATTTCCTGCCAGCCGATTTAAAACTCCCGCCTGAGTTTTAAATCGGCTGGCAGTAAAACATCAGTCTGCACTGGAAACATGTGACTTCAGAAAGTTAAATTCAACCAGTGAGTTTATAAAGTGACTGAAAACCAATTAAAAAAAAATCAAATCAAATAAGTAAAATGGAACCAGAATGGCCTAAAGTTTCACGGCTATTTTTTATTTTAGCCGGAGATCTCCAGTAAAATCCCACATAATTCAAACCGGAACAAGAGAAGAAAACTGTTGAAACTGAGCTCCTCTCCGTCTGAATCATCGAAAAAAGGTGTTGCCACATGATCCAGCAGGTCTGATCAGAGAGTTCGTGCCGCCACCTGCCGCCACCTGATGTGTGTTACAAACACAGCCCAGACCACACAGCACCACACTAAATGAGTAAAGACAATAAACCGGTATAGAAAGTGAGAGTTTGTGGTTTGGGACGCAGCCATTCTCTTAAGCTTCCTCAGTTCTCATTATACATTCCAAGCGAGGGAATCAGCGAGCTTGGTGGTGGTGGCCTACAGGGTAGGATACTTGCCTCTAAGCCAAGAGGTTATGGGTTCGAATCCTACCTTCAGCCTACCACAGACTGGGTTCTAAGCAAGACCCTTAACCCCAAGTTGCTCCAGGGAGACTGTTCCCCCTGTAGTTAGAGAGTGGAAGTCGCTTTGGACGAATACGCGTCTGCTAAATGCTGTAAATGTGAAATAAAACAGTCGAGTTTAGATTCATGTCCGTATTTATTTCTTTTTTAATGGGAGTTATCACGAAATCTGCCTTGCAGAGAACCTACAAAGTATTCATGACTTACAATGAACAGGAAAAACTGACAAAAATGACTGCACCGCTTCATTTAAAGGGAACCAAGGGAATTCCACCTGTTTTTTTTTTTGTTTTAATTCTTAAATTAAATTTCCAGAATTAGCAGTGAGGCTCAGGTGTTTTCTGAGGTTTCACTCGTATGTTAATGATTGTAAGGTAATAATAAATCTAAAAATAAAAATTTAAAAAATCTTGGGGTACTGTTTTGCCTTGCAATGCCCCGCATGTATTTTAAACTGGATGTTTTACAACAAAACCTTTATCTTAGAACTGTGGTCTTAGCAGTGTATTCGTTACAGCTCCATGTATTCACTTTGTGTGAAGAAACTTTTGAACAGTTCAGACAGGGTACATTTGTCTACAGTGAATAACTTTGTTTACAACTTAAGGATTTGTTTGCTAAATTACTAGTGTGGAATCAGTTCTTTAGTGCAACACAGATACACACCAGAAATGTTAATGAAACACAGGGAATTTGGCTCTATGGGGTAATATTTTACTGGAAGAAAGAACTGCATTTCCCTTAGATCATGATGTGTATAGTAAAAAATAAATATAAGAAAAATATATATATTTATAAAAAAAAAGACTTTTCTTATAAGAAAAAAAAAACACCACACAATGTTTAGCATCCTTTAAGTGTGAGCCTCTAAGCAAGAGAGTACATAATCTGTCATAAAGACATGACTGGCATTTCCCATCTGGGACAATTTTTTTTACAAATAATTCAGAGCTCAAAAATCACAGTTTCTATTTATGGTGCTCTAAGGACCGAACAGCGAAGACCTCATCCGTCCACAGGCTTGTTTGTGATTATTTAATGCAGATCGAGGATCCGGAGTGTGCTTAGATCTGGCTGTAGGATGAAGCAGAACTGTTTTTCATCCTCTCAACTTTCTCCCTGTGAAGAGAGACGGTTTTTAATGCAGGTGTTTACACATTAAATATTTAAATATTAAATCATTAATATGATAAGACTGAGTGAGTGAGTAAGAGAATGAGTGAGTGAGTGAGTGAGTGAGCGAGTGAATGAGCAAGTGTTATGTTTGAGCCTGGATCATTTCAGCCCACACCAGGGAGAACCCATGGCTTTTCCCAGTTCTTTTTAACAGCAGGCCAATTTTTACATCCTACTATTTTAACACCCACCTCCTAGAAGTTCAATTTTGATAGTTCCCTTAGAATTTTATTTATTCATTTGTCAAATTGTATGTTTTTACTAGTAACAATGACTCTAAAATGACTTCCTACCATCTCAGTCATGAGACTTTTTAACAACTAGCACAATCATAATCAAAGCTTTAATTCAGTGATAATAACAAATTAAATTAACAATTAATGGGGGCAGTATATTGTATAACGAAAATACATAAGAAGGGCTGTTTCGAGATCAAAGAGCATTACTTACTTTAGGCATCTGACCCTGTCCTGCGTCCATTGCATCCTGGGGTCAGCACAGAAGTACTTGCCGCTTATGGTTTGAAAGCTTCAGCAAAAGAATGGAACAGCAGATTGTGAGTAACAGCAGATACATACACACAAACATACATATTTATATTTATATAATACGTGTATAGTGTACTTTTTTATATTATACTGTTGTGCTATATAGCTTTTACTCTATTTGTACTGTCCACTTTGCTGCTGTAACCATGCAAATTTCCCACCTATGGGACTAATGAAGAGTTATCTTATCATTATCAGCCACTCCACATTTGGGGGAGTCAGATTCTTTGTTACTTAAAACTGATAGAGTGACAGTTTGGCCTGAGGGCTTTACATCCCTCCTACTCCAAATACAAGTTTCATTTTGCACAGGAGCTTTAAGGGTAATAATAATGTTTAGCATTGCCCTAGTACTCACATTACAGCATTCAGGTCACATCGTTTGACGATGTCCTGGATGATGTATCCCTTCAGATGGGCACAGCGGACAGGCTTCCTCTTGTACTCAAGACAGCATTTTGCTGTGAGATGGGAAAATAAACTTTTAGTGATGGTTCCATTCTAAATTTAACAGTTGACATTTTTTTTCTCAAATGGAAAAAAAGTTTATTCACATGAATCATATTAAGTCTACCAACAAAACAGAAGTATTTGCCCTTCTCGAGTTCTTCTGCTGTAATGCATCTACACTCATGAAGGACTTGTTAATTAAAGGATTACTGGATAAGGCATGTTAGAACAGGAAAATCAGGATCTGTGGCCATTTGCATGAACGATTTGAGATGTTTATCTTAAGGGTCTATACAAAAAAATATATACTGATCAGCCACAACATCATAACCACTGACAGGTGAAGTTAATTAACATTGATCATTTTGTAATCTGTGAAGGGGTGTTATATATTAGGCAGCAAGTGAACAGTCTTGAAGTTGATGTTCTTGAAGCTGATGTGCTGGATGCAGGAAAAATGGACAGGTTTAAGGATCTGAATGACTTTAACAAGCGCCGAACTGCGATGGCTAGACACCTGAGTCAGATCATCTCCAGAACAGCGGGTCCTCTGGGGCGTTCCAAGTATGCAGTGGTTATTAACTACCAAAAGTGCCCCAGGGAAGGACAAATGATGAACCGGTAACAGGGTCATGGGTGCCCAAGGCTTACTGATGAACGAGGGAATAGAAGGCTTGGTCTAATTCCACCGCAGGGCTACTATAGCACAAATTGCTTTAAATGTTCATGCTGGCTATGATAGAAAGGTGCTAGAACCCACAACGCGTCACAGCTTGCTGTGAATGGGACTGTGTAGCGGCAGACCAGTCAGAGTGCCCATGCTGACCCCTATCCAGCGCCAAAAGTGCCTGAGCTTGAGCATCATGAACATCATGGACCATGGAGCAATGGAAGAAGCCGGTCTGGTCTGATGAATGATGTTTTCTTTTACATCATGTGGACGGCTGGGTGTTTCGCCGTGCCTGATCTGTCGAAGAAACGGTACCCAGGATGTACTTTGGGGAAAAAGGCAGGGGAAAGAATATCGTGCGTGTGGTTTTAATGTTATGGCTGATTAGTGCATGCTGTAAAGTTTTCAACTGTCAAAAGTGTAAGTGCTGAAACTTCAGTTTACAATTATGGAACTTCTTTACTTGACTTAAGCCTTTCCCTGGAGAGATTTTAAGCAAAATGTACTTGAAACATTTGACACAAACAACCCCAGCGCTGCATTACGACATTATCAAAGAGAAGATATCTTCCTACATGATAAATATCTTCATGTTAACATCCACATGTTAAATCCTAAAATCTGTATCACAACCTGTCGTATGTTAGATTCCGGAGTACGTTCATTGCATTCAGTCTTGAAAATGAAGGAGCCAGAAAGTGGTTTTTGGAGCATAGCCATCTAAGGTCCACTTTCGGGTTCCCTTTTAATGGGTGGTTCTTTAATAAGCTTAAGTAAAAACCTTCAGTTCAAAGGGTAGAAAGGCAGAGTTCCAAATAACCTTTTTTTTTAGCACCTTTATTTTTAAGAGCGAGCTTCCAAGTTTGTGTGTTTGCTTCCAAACTTACCAGTCTGAGTCTCCAGGATGAAGGTGCTGAGGATGAGGATAGTCAGTAGTGTTCCAGTGTAAAGCTTATCCATGGCCATGGACCTTCAATACCTTCCTCTATTAATCCTCTGTCTTCAACCCTGCCTCTAAAATCCTAATAGCGAGTGTATCGCAGCTCTGCGACTTTATAGAGTCTGAGTCCTTGGGGCTTTCCTACATGATCACATGGTTCTTCATGAGCAGCGTGTTTTATTTGGCTGGGTTCATGTTTTTATAAGTAGGTGACAGGTGAAATGCTTTTTTTTTTTTTTTTTTTTTTTCTCAGTCTAATTTCCTCATTCTTCTTCTACACATTTGGACCTGTACATACAGGTGCACTTTAACCTCAGGAATGTCTCAAATCTGCCAAATAATCTGCAGGTGTTATCATTTCAGAGACCTGAAGAAAGTAAAATATATTTTAAGTGGGTGGCATGAACAAGGCTTTTGCTCAGAGGAGGACAGTAGCGAGCTGCATTTACTGTTACATGTATTTGAGTGACATTTTACTGGATTTGATGGACACATTTGGATCTTTTATTTAACCGCATATTCTTTCAGCAAAAATATTTACAATCATGTGCACCGATACATGGAAACATAAAGAAGATAGAAACAAATGACAAAATGTGCTGCAAAGAGTTCTTTAATCAATGCCATAGAATATGAATTCATTAAAGAAAAATGAGATGTAGGAGTGCAAACCTTTTAAAGGTATGAAGGACAGTAACGGAAAAGTTCATTTCATTTTCATTTGGACAAAAGAAAAAGACTAATGTAGATATTCTACTGAGATTCTACAGAAAACGAGGTTTTCGGAGACATAGAAATAAAGAAATACATATAGGAATGAATATAGAAATACATCATATTATTAATCATCATCAGTAAAATGTTGGCAAAATACACTTACAGTACCGAGAATCCACATGATTGGATATAAATAGACTGAACACACACTGAAATAAAAAAAAAATGTTTTTGTTGAATTTTGATATTTTCATGATAACAGTGAAAGAGAATGTTATAGGTGTTACGGATGTGTTTATCCAAAAAGCTGATGCTGAAAACGTAGTAAAAATTAATTAAATATTTGTTAAATATTATTGTCCCATACAAGAATGTCAGATTAGTCCCACAGGAATGAGAAGATAGACTGGATTACAGGAAACACAAAAGGTCACACTGCTATTTTTAACTGCTGACATGATGGACTAAAAATAGAAAGAGGTGTCCTAAAAATAATGTCTGGGTTTACATAGGCTGACACCATGAACCTTTGCATATCTGAAACATTTAAAAAAATATTGTTGTAGTTAAACTATTTCCTCCAGTGGCGGTGCTAAAAATAGCACTTAGTGGAAAATACTTTGTTAGGAATGCCCATCAAGTTGATTTTCACATTCCTTTTATTGAGTTTTGTGCTGCTTGTTTTTCTTTCTGAAATTATAATATATTTATATTAGGGGTGGGAATTTAACGCGTTAATTGCGATTAATTAATTTGAAAAAAAATAACGCGTTAAAAAAAATAAC
>JBBPCZ010053539.1:0-31684 GCA_037974445.1 Brycinus macrolepidotus | reverse complement strand
TTCATTCTGCGAGTCACGCGCGCGTCCGAGGCGGCGTTCGTTATGCGGAACGTTCGTTCTGTGAGGCGTTCGTTAAGTGGGGTACCACTGTATATGTATGTATGTAAAGTAAAGTGGCATTTTGGCAGACACCCTTATCCAGGGTGACTTACAATCATTAGTTACAGGGACAGTCCCCCTGAAGCAACTGAGGGTTAAGTGTCTTGCTCAAGGACACAGTGATAGAAAGTGGGGGTTTGAACCTGCAACTTTGTGGTCATTAGGTTCACAGGCAAGTGTTTTACCCAATAAGGCTACTACCACAGTACACACTGGATATATGTATGTACATATGTACATGGAGGATATATATATGTATGAACACCGTGGATATATATATACAGGTACACATGGAGTGTCCTGAATTGCTTAGTACCAGCAGACATTGACAGAAACAGTAATAACGAACCAGAAAAATTGCACATTGCACATAGTAAGATTACGTTTCCAGTGCATGTCAACATAAAGCAAGCATGTCCTGTATTTTTTTTTAAAGGGCCTATAAATCCTTGTTTTTGGGGTTTTAAAACTCAGGTTTAAAACAGAAGAATGTCAATATAACAGTGACCACATACTTGCTGGTGGCTGGGACAAAAAGATCAAGCACAGTGGCAGCTGTTCTGGCCTGAACGAAACAATGGCGCCCTCTTGAGGGGCTCTGAAGATCTGAGAAAGAAAACTGGTTAGGAAAAACAAGCAGTGGAGGGGTGCCCTCTCATGGATTCTCAGCTATAAAACAGTTAAGGATATTACAAACAAAACTGTGGCCCAATCTGAGCTCAAGTCAATTAACTGCACTTCTCTTTAATGGACATGAAGCACGTGGAAAGATGGAGATCAAACGATATTTTAGGCTAATTATAATACAAATAATACCATGTATAATAAAGACCTGTTGGGAACAACAGAATGCAACCTCAAAAGCTCAAAACGTTCTGCAGTAAATCACAGAAGATGTGTGGCTTACCAGTGTCAACCACTCACACCATTAAAGTGCATGTGCCTTATAGACTGAGGGTGTCAGAGGGTCTTCCACAGAGGAACAGGCATGAGGTATGAAGTCCCTACGATTTACTGGGATTTTCCAACAGGTAGCTAGTATTTGGTTGTAGGGGTCAGGGGATTGGTGGTATTTTGATTACAGCTGGGCAATACGACAATATTCATATTAATTGTGATAAATTCACAATATGTCACAGTACACTTCTGAGCATAGCATGGATTTCTTCAGTAACTAATAAACACTGATCCATTGCATGCAAGTAAAGAGCATAATAAGTCATGTTTAAATGGATTTAGTGCAGTGCAGTGTGTGAAATGTTCATATTTTTGGTAGTATTTTGTTTTATTGTCCATTCCCACTCATCAGACCTCAGAAAAAATAAATATCGCAGCATACTGTGTTTCATGATCAAATTTTTTTTTGCCATATTGCTCCAACCTTAATTTTAATATACACCAACAAGCCACTTTATTAGGCACATATACCTTGTATCTACACCCACTGTCAAATTCACCAGCTCCAATTACCTTATGGGTGCTCTTTATAGTTTGCAATAACAGATAATTGGTAAGTAGAGCTGATAAAGTAGGCAATGAGTATAGATAGGTAGGTGTAAACAAAGTGGCTACTCTGTATATTCAGATGTCTAAACTTCAATTAACTCAACTGTGTATTTAAATAAGACATGTCTGGTTTGGAGAAGCAAGTAAAAAAGTTTATTATCCTGAATTTTGTTTTGTTTTACTAAGCATACAGAACAGAACCAAAGAGATAAGAACCATAAGAAGTTCGCATTGCATCGGTATGGGAGGTTTTACCTTGTTTATACATAACATTTTATGGGAAATTGTTAAAAAGGGGCAAAATATACTTTGGTAGCTGTCAGTATACTTGGGAAGTGGGGTAAGGCAGCCGAGTAGATCCTATTTGTGAGAAGCACCATTGTTTATTGTAAATTATAATTAAAGCCTGCTACAATAATGACCAGTTCAAAACCTGATAGAAACATAGTGGCAAAAGAAAAGGTTTAATGGTACCATAAAAAAAAAACATAAAATCAGTGAATTAATCACCTGTTTTACTGGTTCAGGCTCATTACTAAAGCCAAGCTGGAGAGACAGTTCTAGCAGTGCAGCTTCAGCACCTCCTGACTGCTTATTTACAGTAATGAGACATCTAAAAATGTTACATTAAAAAAAAAAACACACACACGCTTCTGTCTTGCCTTCCCAGTATGATAGAAACTCAACTCGAGCCTCAGAAAGAGATGGTAGCACAGAAAAAACACATAAACCCTTCATTCCTCAAAAGGTCACACTGAGATGAATCCATGAATAATCTGCTCCAAGCTGCTGCTTCTCTGACCTTAGGGAAGAAAAGCGAGCTAGCAGTACTGTCCACACATACATTTACATAGAAATTATTTCTGGCGGAAGGACCATTTCAGCTCTATAAAGCGTTGACAATATAAAGGATACTACAGAAATCCTTAGAACAAAGTATAAAATAAGTAAATGTTACCGTAATTTTCAGAAAGCATTAAATTACATACTATTTTTCCGGATATGCGGCATAATGAGAAATATCGTTTAATTGAATCACACATCTCTAAAAAAGTTCAGTTTGATCCTCCCTCAATCAGTCAGTAATATGAATTATACTAGGCAGAAGACTTTGAGTATTTTGTGGTAAGATCATTTCCAGAGAAATCCATTTACTATACCGACTTAAACTATGGTGTATTATGTGCATACGTATATACCTATATTACCTATATATACCTACCAAAATTCATAAAAAGGCTCGTCCTTTAAAGTTAACAAGTTCTTAATGTGATTAAGTACCTTTTTAAATGTTATTTAATGTATTTTAAGAATTTTAATAGGCAGTTTTGTGACTTTTCTCACTGCTCAGTTATACACTTTGGCCGCAACCTCGCTAATTTACTGTTACTGAACGGTTTTGGGACATTTTGTGGTACCATGGTTCTCAAAGCGACATATAGCCAGGGGTCCCTTATTTAATTATTATTATTAAATGATGTGACATGGGTCGAGACGTGAGCCACATACACACAAAATAAAAATATTATAAAAGTTTTCTAAGCCAACAGCCTATTTGATGTAAGCCAAAATTCTATACTCCATAATGGTCAGCATTTGAATTAGGACTAGGCAATGTTGCAATACTGTAATTTTTGAAGACTTTTTTTTACAACATGTGACTGGTATTTTTTCTGAGGTTCGATAAGTTGTAGAAACAAAAAGGCGAGTGCTATCACGTTTAAAAGATTACCAAAAAAACTATATTTCATATATATATGCACTGTCTTTTCATATCTCATATTAAAATATATATATATTATAAATATAATTATAAATAAATGTTGACTCTCTTTTCAATATCTAGTTTATTCTTAGTAACTATTCTATTCTATTACTTGAACTACATTTTATAGTATTTTCAGTACAGCGTAGGCGGCACTTACTCCACCGCTGAAAGCAGGTTCAAAACTCTTCAGCACAGTCCTCTCACTTTTCAACAGGGTCTTTGTCCATGTGGGACTTTGGGGCAGATTTATAAAAAAAGAAATGATAAAAATGGGTGGTGACCAATCTGGCAATGCAAATGAGTACAGACACAACATAGCATGTGACCAACGCAATATAAGCATGTACTTTGCTCATATGCTTTCCTTGCGAAAGTTGTTTCCACCACGCAGAAGAAAACGTTTTTAATTCTTCTGTTTCAGTTCAAAGTGTACTCATTAGGTTCACTTCATTTCTCAAGATTTTGTATGTCAAGTTATTACTCTATGAGAAAATGTTATTATTTCACCATAATAAGTCATTATTTGGAGAAAATGACATTATTTTGGTACAATACATCAGAATTGTTGTCAACTGAACCTCCCTTCTTTAACACACCCATATTTGCATTTAGTTAAATCAAGTGTCCTAGATGAATACGTTGTTGTATGAACCCTATTCAGTTATCCCACACATTTTCATTCAGTTACATATAGTCAGTAGATGTAGACTTTCATACCTCAACATAAAATTGATTGAGCAACATTACATTTATTCTTCTTATATTGGAATAGAATTTACTTTGGATACAATACAAACAGATTTCATTCACTGAAATATACTTTCTTTTACTCTTAAGTATATTTTATGTAAACCAGCTACTCAATTCATGTATTTAACATCAACATAGTTTCAGTTTGTAAGTTAAACAACCTCACTGGTTTATAACTTGAGTGCACAAAAGTTTGGGATCTGGTCTCCAGGATGGGGTACCGTGAACCCCTGCAGCATCATTAAACACTGTAGCTTTAAACACTTCCACCACTAGAGGGCAGAACTGTTTTAGGCAACTCTCCTGCTTCTCAGATCCCTGCATTCTGAAATACAGACTTATGGGTTTATTAATATGAATAACCTAGAGTCGATGCTCCCAAAGATCCTTTTCCAAGGTATTTCAATCATCTGTCATCTGAGCAGATAATTACTTTACATCTCAGTGCTCTGAGCTGCTGAACCCAGTACTGTTCATCCAGTTTGGACGGATGCTGCATTTAAAAACGATCATTCAGGTTAACTGAGAAGCACACCAAACATAAGTTATCCAAAAGAGAATGTGCCAGTGATATCAAATGTGGTCCTGCTGTTTGGTACATTCCCATAATCAATGTGAAATATAGGAGTTCACATATTTTTATCTGATAGCATGAGATTTATGTGCCTGTTGCTGAGGGGGGTGATTCATCGAGACTGAAATTACAGTGCAGCTGAAAGCCGATCTCCACAGATTGCCTTATATACAAAAATACATTCATAATCACTCAGCGCTGTGAAATGACAGGCTTTAGGTCTACATTTCTTATCAAAACATTCATTCACACAGGCCTCACAGAGAAGAATGTATTTTTCACAGCTAGAGATGTCATGTAACCCAATCAGAACGATGACATGCCATGACAGCACAGTCAGATGAAGTGTTTATGCAAAGATAGTGCCTGCTTTTGCATCATTATGCAGAGATCTACATAACACTACTGACATTTTTCACCAAAACAAAATATTTTTTACATGTTTCTTGACTGGAAGAGATTTTCAGACAGAGATTTCTGAACTGCTGTTTTCTGAAGTAGAGTAACCTTACTGGCTCACAGCTTCCCCCGCCCTCAGACAAATGAGGACACAGACACAAACTATATGTAACAGATCGGGCCAGAACAAATACTGGATATAATTGGACTATCGCTAAGCCTGGCTTCAAACTAATCTAAGTTTGTGGTCTCTTTATGTCTTTCCTTGATGAAATAGGCCAGATATGTCAGGAGAACAGATTCAGCAACACTGGTGTCCCGCTGGGTTTCTCGGCACAGGCAGCAGGTCAAACTCTGCCCTTTTGACCCAGGTTAAGCCATTCACAATAGGCTCCTGAAATCACAGCAGTACGACCTCAGTCGGGTGCACAGAGAGCAGCCTCCTGTCTGGAGGAGCACTGTATGAATCACAAACATGTCATAACAGGATATCTGAGGAGCCCCTGGAACATACTGTTTGCTTTTTTCTTGTTGTAATTTATGCACAGGTTGCAGCAATGCTGAACAAGTACTCAGGTCTTTTGACTCACCTTGATTAACTGTTTTCTTTACTCTAGCGCATCTGGGTGGACCGTTTTATCTGCAAATACTATCATAGATCAAAAACGAAAACGAAATATGTTGGTCAAAGCTGATTTCTTATATAATATTTATATTTGAGATAGAGATAGAGATAGAGATAGAGAGAGAGAGATAGAGATAGAGAGAGAGAGAAACAGACAGGTAGATGACAACAAAAAGATAAATCTACTGCGTGTTCTTGAAGCAGCATTCTGTGGTAGATTTCTGTGTAAAATCGTGGGAAAATAAACCTTGCAGAGATGCAGGCTGTGTGTCACTGATGGGGGGGCGGACATGACCCATGGAGTTCCAACTCCAGAAATAGAGCAATGGCCTCCACAGTAAACATTGCACACCACTAGCTCAAGCTCTGGCCTTCAAAGCTCAAGGCCATCACCAGGCCCAACTACAGTCTTTTAGCTTTATTTGTTTATGTGTACATTCTCAATCACACAGTGTAAATCAACATCAGGAAGAAAAGGAAGCTCGGTAAACATTTCACAACAACTGATAGAAATCTACAGTACAAAGGTTTATTCCAAAGAGTCAATTTTCAGATAATTTCAACTCAGAAAATATTATAACACCTGATGCTTGTTGGAATAAGTCTTTATAAATGTTTATGTTGGTTTGTGTCAGTTATCATGAAATGTTGACGTAGGTGTCATGAAGCTCACAGGTTTTGGCCTTCAGTGAAATGCTGGCAAGTTTTTTTTTGTAGTTACTAATGCTTCTCCCTCAAAAAGCCACTATTTTGTAGCATTCAAAACACAAGAAGCAGACAGTTTGTATCTGCTCATGTATCTGCAAGGTTGGCCCTTTCCCACCAGCAGTCTGGGCAGGAGGTCTTTCAGTGTTTAATCTCAAAACCTGGTGAAATTGTTTTGGTCCAATAAACCTGAAAAATTCTGGGATCAAGCCACTTCCATTAGTAGCGGTAAACTACCTCAACTTTATCCGTCCTCCTTTCCGGAGTGCTTCTCTTGCGTATGAGCTGAAGTGGGTTGCCCATTTCATGCCGGTTCTATTGCCTAAATGGCAAGTGAGAAGAAGTGTCTGTGACATTTTCAAATTTCAGCAGACAGAAACACTTCCACCGCCACTTTTCCCCTCTCCCAGCCATTTGCCTAACTGCTCTTGCGTTCCAGTGTCGTGATTCTGACATTGTTTAGTTGGATAATGATGTGTGACCAATTCAGTTTTCTGAGGGCATTTAAAAAGCAGCTACTGTGCTGTTAGAACATCATCCTCATGAATGAGTTTAATTCCCAAAAAAATCTGAAACCTCTAATTAGGGATGAACAATTAATTATTTTATATCGGCCTTGCAATATTTAAATTACAAGAGCAGCAATTTTAACTATATCCTACATTATTTGCTGTTGTCTTAATAAGTTTTATAAGGGAAATTTAGCCTAATAATGTGGAGGTTGGAAATGGAAGCCTGGCACTCAACATTTAGTATTCAAGCCCGAGCAAATAGACGTGCTTCTTGGAGGAAAAAAAGATCTGAAGCTTAATTTATAAAAAATGATTGCATCTAAATTGCAGTCACAATACAAATGAGAAAAATTGCAAGCAGATATTTCCCCTAAATAATGCACCCTTACCTCTAACACTGAGAAGAGTATGAAGAAGCCAATCCTCAAATATTTAAAATACCTCCTCCTTGTACGGATGAGTGTGTGTGCGCTCTGCTGCATTTGTCACCTTTCTTCCCTTCCTCTCCTCAGTTATTTTTCAGCCATGCTGAGATGAACCGCTCTCCTGCAGAGAATCTGACACTTCAAGAATGCTGGAAACCATAGATGACCGAGAGGAATACTGACCCATGTTCACCTGTGGAGTTATTTCTTCAAGATCCTTCAGCACAACAGCAAACAATGGCCGGCAGACACACTGAAACGTGCTGGACACTGTATTCCAGCCACAAAAAAGCAAAAAGCTTATGGTTCAGAGGGAGTTCATCCCCTTCAAAGAATGCAGCCATTACAAAAAAAACTGATTTATAATATCAATATGGACCCAGTGCATAACTAAATATTTAACCTCCTTGTTTCTTCCTTTTTTGAGGCACGTCTGTTTTTTCCTACCCCCCTGGCAAGTTGCAAATATTGAATATCATGTCCAGCTATTAATCTTGCACACCCACGTGTCGATGAGACACAGACTTCGTGCCGACTGCCAGAAGCTGCAGTCAGGGCCTAGGAGCTAGGAAGCCAACACAGATAAAAATGAAGCTCGTGCTAATGGCTTCATTAAAGGAGGGGAATTTGAGTAAAACACATTTCATTTCGACATCAAACTTTCCATCACTGAATAATGCATGCTATATTCCCAGGCCCCACAGTTGCAGACAAATGGGAGCGCCACCATAAGCAAAAATCCCCAGCAGCTGCGCTTAATGCTCTTTCTGCAATATGTAGGGTTTGCTACATCCAAACGATAGCCTCTCATTAGAGTGGAGAAAAACGTGACAGGTAGACATACCATCGCAAACAATGTGCCCTTTCCACTATAAGATGAAATTCTATTATTTTTCATTCTCTTTCAACCTTCGCAGACTCATGAATCATATTGTAAATAACACGCAGACACACACAAAGTCCTCGTAGGGCTTTAAGCAAATGCACACTGAAAACCAGGACACCAGAAAGACTACAAAACCTGTCTAGAATCAATACAGGAAACGTAGACACTCTTACCTTTGAGGGGTAATTGGCCATCAGGGAAGGACCAGAAGAATTCCAGGAGAAAGAGCACCAAGGGAAAACAAGAGAGACAACAAGAGAGAGTCAGCCAGAGGAAACTTCACAATATTTATCTGCACAATGCCAACCATAATGACACTCTTCTCCTTATAGAAATAAGGGCACGTGGTTCACTCTTTCTCTTTCTGAATGTCAAAACATCTGCTTGTTATGTCTCAGTGTCCCTGATGCACATTCACCAATTCAGACTGACATAGTGTGAAAACAATTCCAAGTTCCATGCAAACTACTTCTGTCCTTAAACACTTTTGTCTGCAGGTACCTGTGTACTTGGATCCAACTCCTCCGGTATGATAAGTAAAAAAATGACAAGAAAGACAATGGAGGAGGTAAAAAAAAAAAAAAATAAAAAAAAAAATACAATTCACTTTCACTTCAGAAGACCAATTCCACCTCTGAAAAATTGGTCTCATAAATATTCATTGTCCTCTCTCAAACCATTGAAGTCTATATAATGATTTTGCATCTAATCTGCATATTATATATTGGAATGCTTTTCTGCATAAGCCCTCCGCTGAGGCAACTAAAATCACCTCAGCTGTATACAGTGATGTGCTCCAAAATTGGAGTGAGGGATAACTGGCACAGAGAGGAGTAGAGAGAAAGAGAGAGACAGAAAGAGAGGGAAGGCAAGGCAAGGCAAGGCAAGGCAAATTTACTTATACAGCTCATTATCATACAGAGTTTGATAAAAAAAATAAGCTTAAAAAGTTGAAAGTAAGAAACAAGGAATAAAAGTATGATTTAAATATGTTAAATCTTGACAAAAGTAAAGAAGGCAAAATACAAATATTCATGCAGATCAAAGAGCAGATATCTGTGCAATTATTACAAGGACAAAATAGAGTCAAATGATTGATTGTGGTAGCAGAAAACAACCTTATAAAAATTGGAAACAGTTGGGGCAGATGTGATCACCATGGGGAGCTGGTTCTAGCAGTGGGTACCTAATGACTGAATGTCATTTCACTTTGTTCAGTTTCAAATCTGGGCACCACTACCTGACCAGCTCTTACTAATCTAAGAGACCTATAAACACTTTAGGCCCAAAGCACTTTAATTAAATTCAATAAAAAACATTGGGTAATACTGTGAAGTCAATTCTGTATCTAATTGGAAACCAGTGTAAGGTCCTCACAATAGGAGAAATGTGGTCTCTTTTGTTGTTTTTTCTAAAAAAAATTCTAGTAGCAGCCTTTTGAATAAGATGTAACTGTCTAATGGTCTTTTGGGAAAGCCACTAAGAAGAGCACTGCAAAAGTCAACCCTGAGGGACATAAAGGCATGAACAAGTTTCTCCAAATCTTGCTTAGACACACAATCTCTAACCTTAGCTATGTTCTTGAGATGCCAGAATGCTGATCTAATTATAATTCACTAAATCTAAGATCCCCATTTATGATTACACCAAGATATTTGGTATGGGTCGTAGTCTTTATTGCCCTAGATTCCAGACACACACTTTTTTGCAACCTTCCTTCATTGTCCCAAAACGGAACTCCATCTTGTCTTCGTTTAACTGAAGGACATTTTATTGCTTCCAGCCATTATCCTTTCCATGGCACAGACATAATAGAAGAGAAGGACAGAGAGAAGCGAAGATTAGGACTAACTTCAAACATAGATTCCTTACCTATATTCCCTGAATAGGCAAAAAAAAAAAAAAAAAAAAAAGATTAAGAACTGCTGGTAGCAGTGCTCTTGAGGGCCATGTCTTATGGGCTTTGGTCTCTGACAGTCTCTGTAAAATGGGCTTGATTAATAACCTCAGGTCTTGGTCAAATGAGGCTAACTCATTTATAAAAGCAGGTGGTGGAAGTGGAAACTAGGCTCTGTTTCTCTAGCTGAATTCCCTGTGTGAACAGTGAATACATACATAGCTCCCAGGCAGCTCTATAGGTGGAACAGTAGAGATTAAAAGGGAAAAAGGCCCTCAAGCAATTACTGTTGTTCTGGTTGTATGGTTTGGCAAGCATTCCTTTCCTTTCATGACCAGTTAAATTTCCAACCTCAAAATGGCTTATGAATGGAGGCAATGTGGGTCCATGTTAGGGTTCAGTTAGGGTTGTCACTCTTCCTTGATTTTGGTTGCCTGTCAAGGAAAAATACCCTTTTCAGAAAGACGTTTTTGACGAATGCTGAATTTTCACCATTTTTAAAATCAAACTACTTTTTTTATCTAACCAAACCACTGGTATACAAAGAAAGGATCTGATTGGTTGAGATTTCCCCTTAACGTTGGGACAGTCATTTTGGAAGGGTGCACTGACGGTGACGTTTAGGCGCTGCAATCACAAATGAAAAGATA
Organism: Brycinus macrolepidotus; assembly: GCA_037974445.1. Lineage (NCBI taxonomy): Eukaryota > Metazoa > Chordata > Actinopteri > Characiformes > Alestidae > Brycinus > Brycinus macrolepidotus. The sequence continues at coordinate 20,888 of JBBPCZ010053539.1, read as the reverse complement.
CGATTTAGACTGCATCGTGAGCATAGCTACTCACCCTCTGAATCTAGTAAACCAATCAAGCTACTGAGTGAGGGCTGAGGTGGCAGCCTTACATGCAATCAAATGTACTACTGGACATGAGCACTGAATATCATTTTACACTATTGATCTTCTTACGGAAAGGAAGTCGTTTGAAACATGAGAGACACGTCTGAGATCTATTTTTATCTAAACATTTTATCACAGCAAAGTAGTTTTGTCTGTGATGCAAGCAAGAAAGATCCAGCAAACCAAAGGAAAAAGCTTCAGCCCCTGACTAACAATTCCAGTTTCCTGGGAGCAGGTGAACAAAAATCAGATCTTGGTTGCAAATTGCAAATATCATTAACCACATTTTTTTTTATAGATATACTGGTGTACATAATCAAAGACAATAGTACAATCTTATGCTTGACCTTTCAAACCAAAATATCAAAATAACCATTCACAATCTAACTTGAATTTCCTGGCCACACCATTAGAGGTGAAATCAGGAAAGAAGCTGGTTTAAACACCAATCAGTCATTTTCTTTCAATGAATCAAATAAACACAGAGACATGATGTGGTGCTATTTATTGAGGTGCACTATATCTTCACATATGTCACATGAAACCAGCCAGACTCATTCCAATTAACTGCACTGGTTATTCTGGAACACATGACTGCTGCTGCATTCTGAACCCATGCAGCAGTTGTGCTACATGTGCTGTGTGTGTGTGTGTGTGTATGTGTGTGTGTGTGTGTGTGTGTAAACAAAAGTCATGCTTGACAGGTGGTGAATTTTCACTCCTCTTCTAAACCAAACAGTTTGTTCTGTATGTCTAAGAAAAACTGAAAACTGTCACTGAGGAATAACTACTTGCCTTTCACATTCAATCAAGTAGCGCCTATCACAAACCGTTCCGTTGACTAAACTGAGGTTTTCAAGCACTACACATTCAGTCACAATAACAGTCTATTCTCTCCTCTGTCTTTTTCTTAGTTATTCTAGTCTTTAGAATAATTCAGCTAGGTGGATGGAGGAATTTAACAGCAGAACAAGATTACAGCTTTTATATAATTGTGAAAAAGGACACGATTCAGAGGGCAAAGTAACAGTTGCCTGGAAGACGAAATCAAACGCTAGTCACGCCTGCTAGACTTGGTCACACCTGATTAAGCATCTTGGTACAAAAAAAAATAAAAATAAAAAAATCACATCCACCAACTGAGTCAAGAAGTCAAGAAGCAACCAATCACAGACGACCCTGCACCTAGTATGCTCCAATCACAAGCTAGCTCCAGCCATGTTACTCTGTGTAACATGCTCTAATCACAGGCTGGCTTCATAGCCACAGAAATGCTCCTGACACGCTCCTTTAAATGGACCATTTAGATAATTCTGCATTATATTTTGTTCTGTTCTTGGCTGGGACACTGTTGCAGCCTTGTAATTTAACAAACCAATGTTACTCAAACTCTTATCTGGATTACACATAACTCAAAATGTTCAATCACATTGAAAAATAATCAGACAACAAAGATGAGGGGTAAACTCCAAGCATTTCACTGAACCTGACTCTCAGAGCTATTAGAGTCAGAAAATTGACTCCTCATCATTAGAGCCAGCATTCACAGTCTGCAACAGAAATTTTAATTACCATACAAAATGACCAGTGAATCTGCACGTCTTTGGAGTTTTAATATGTAATGTTCATAAAGGTTTTTCAAAACAGTGGTAAATCTGAAAAAATCTTACTAATGCTATTTTGATATACAACACCCTACATGCACATTTCCCCCATAAATGGACTACAAAAAAAAAAACAAAAAAAACCCACACATTTTAGGCTAAAAGATTATCTCAACAAAGCCTCAGGCATCCAAAGATTTATTTTCTGAAATAACTCTAAGAGGGAGCCTTCAGGAGCATTAACACGTCCGGTTACTATTACTACTGTTGTGAACAATTCCAAATCAGTAAGCTTCTCTAGAATTGGATACTTCACATCAAATCGCTCTGAATAGCTTTTACTTTCATTGTACATTTTAATTTAATTTTGAAGACATTCTGAAATCACTGTAATTACCCTTTAGGTTAGGCATAGGACCAGGTTAAAAGTTAGGGTTAGACTGAGCTTATGGTTACATTAGGGTTAATATTAAAAGTTTTAGCCACAGGTATAATGAGTATAGCCAAAAAAGTTTGTAAAGAGACTGTGTGTGTGTGTGTGTGTGTGTGTGTGTGTATATATAATGGTAGACTGAGAGATATATAGATATAGTGCATACTCATCTGTAAATGCAGCACTTACATTTAATGGCATTAAAATGATGAAAATTTGTTCCAGTACATCATTTTGAAGTCTTTTTGGCCACATCTGTGTTACTTCATTACTTTTACAGTGCAAAAAGATGAGATGTCATAAACCCGGTTTTAAAATTACACCCTTTAGTCACAGAAAAGTGCAGCTTCTTCATTTTCTACAGTTCTTTGCCATCAAATGAAGTGAGTCACCAGTCTACTTGGTCTACGAAGCCTGTAATTTATCAAAGTAATAATAAAAAAAAGAAACTAAACCAAACAACACTTTCTCTGGTGTAGCAGGATGCTACAGGCATGCACGTCATGAACACAAAGGCAGAGAGCAAGAAGCTCTATCCCTGTTGTGCAACATTATTTCTTTCTGCATAAAGTATTGAGGAAACTATTGGGTTTTTCTTGCGCTTTCCAGCTGGTGATTTGTAGGTTAGAGTAATGTGGAAATAAAGAAATGAGTAATACTTTTTTGGGGGGAAGTTATCAGTAAAGTAACACCATTACAATGAGAGAGGAGCAATTTGTGATTGATTACTTGTTACAATCACCGGTCAGATCAGTTAAAACAACAAAATATACAAGACAGGGGAACTCCTGGACCAAGACAGAGAACCACTGATTTGAAAACAAACCCTAATACATAATGACTCTGGTTTTAAATGTCCATTTTTACGCTCCTGGTAAAACGAGAGGCTAAATCATTAAAAAAAAAAACATACTGCATCATAAGCGGGAAATAGCCACACATATGGCCTGAGATTTTGGTCCTAGGGCATTGGGGGTTGACCGCCATTCAGAGGAACTGGAGCAGCGCTAGCTCCCTTGAGATTCACCACTCTCCTCATCTCTGATAGCACACTCCGCTCCACACAGCAGAGTCTCACCCTATCTGCCATTTTGTGGCTAACATCATTATTCTTGTTGTGGAGTACCGTGTATTTAATAGAGGAGAGGGTCCTCTATATCTGACATCTCAATCAGACCATTTCCTTTTCTCAAATCCCCTCGTCATGAGTTCCATCTGGAAACGAAGCGATCTGGAACTGGAATAGGATGGAGTAGAGAGAAACCTGACCAACGCAGAATGGAGAAGATTTAGGACCTTCTTCTTTATCAGTATATTTACCAAAAACAGTCAATCAATTTTACCTGAGCAGTTTCCAACCTCTCTTATTCCTTTAGAATAAAACAGGCTGTTTTCTCCTGTGGCTTTAAGACTGATAATGTAAAACTTATGCTGTAAATGATCTGTTCCAATCAGCTGCCTTGTACTGTGTGCTGAAACACTTCTTATAACTTCAGTGTTAATGGGCTGAGCTAAGCTGCTATAGAACAAATATTGATATTTGTGCATGTGTTGCAGCTTAGTTTACATATTGGTTACCATAATAATTAAGGACTAATGGGTGCATTTTTAAACTTTAGGGGTGTGTACATACTACATCAAACTCTTTTTTAGAAAGTGAGAAAATTAGTTTTCCCACGATATGGACTCTTTCTGATTTAGATTATGTTGCTTCCTGCCTGAAGCTGAGCTCAAAACCATCTTGTAAGCTTTTTTTCAGCAGCCAGTGAGGAAAGCAGAGGCACATGTTAAGGGACAGCTCATCTAATTAGTGACTTCCTCACAAATAGAACACATCTGTTGATGGCTAAAATGAAGTATAAATCTACCACACCGGTCATCTGTACCAGATGGCATCAGAACGCCAGAACAGAGAAACCCACAGAGACTCACTAAAGCATAAGAAGTAAGAAAGCTTTTTTTATCATTATTTCTGCACATTCTTTGTGTGGCAGTATTTTAGCTGGTTCTTTTTGTGCTATTGCTATTGTGATGGGCCAGAATGGCTGACTCTGATACACATCTATCACAAGCAAGACCTGTGTACACTCTCCCTATAAGCCATCAAAGCACAGAAGAAATATGCAGTGTCCATGCTTGGAGAAATGCCGAGGGAGAAGAATCCTTAGCAAAGCTTAATCCTTACAAATCTCATACTGATAGAGATTTCTAACGCACACAAATACAGCAATATCGATCCACACAGATAGCCTGCTTAACTGAAGCTTGGTGATTTCATCTCATTAGTTCTTTAACTGCTGGGTTTTGATTTCTTTTTGTTTGTTTTTATGTCTTTTTTTTTTACAGTCTTTTCTTTTCCTACTGTGAAAGATCTGTATTCACACTGTACTGTGCTGTACTCAGACAATAACAAATCAGTGTGTGCACATGTGTATGAGGCCCTCAGCTGGATGAAGTAAAACTCAGCAGCGCTTGGAAGCCACAGTGGAATCAATATAGACAATTCCACTGCTGGGAACTGGGAATGCAACAGAAAATAAACAAATGTTCTCAGTCCCATGACTACTTTGTATTTCCAGTTATTTATCGAACACTGCTGGAGATCAACCTTTAAAAAAAGCTGTGTTTTTAGTATATTTTTCTTCCTTTTCGTCCAAATTTTGTACATGTCAAACATAGACTATTACTGGTCCTGTTTTATTCATTGGTTCTGACATACAGAAGTGGAAATATGGCCAACGTGTACACGAGAGTGAGTTTGCGTGTAACCACAGACTGTCCAATTTGGAAACAAAATCTGACAGGCAAGACAGGTATTCACTCTTCATTCTAAAGATTCCACTGAGTGACCAAATAGATCACTCCATCTTCCTATGAACAGCTGTCACTCGAGAGTTACTGCTCTCTCACTATATTCAGTTGTTTGCTGCCTCCCACAGACTGCTGAAAACTTCAGCCCTTTTCACCTCAAAGTCTCCACACTGAGTAGAGGAAAGAAATCAGATCTGACAACATATTCATAAACAAACTTAGAGTAGACACGCATGCCTTGGATCAGATCTCTCATCTGTTTATACGAGGGTTCTATAGCAGGGTCCTGGGGGACCTGTGTGGGCCAGTGTCCAGCTCCGTTTGCTTGTTCAAACACACCCAGTAAATCTGGCGGTTAATACAGGAGTGGAATCAGGTGTGTTTGAGCAGGGAAATCAACAGACTATTCTGGGCACTGGCCTTCAAGGATCCAAAAATAAGGACTTCAGTTTATATTGATTTGTATCACAAAACTAATCCTAGATCAGGATGCATATTGCCACACTCACATCAATATCTTATAATTCCATTTTTTAAAAATAATTTTTTAAATAAAACTAAAAACTGGTAGCTTACATTGTGTGAACATTTCATGAGGAATTGATCAATACATTTTTAAAATGACATTACATTATTGTACATTAAAGTTAAGAACATTTCTTCCTTCTCTTTAAAAGCAACCATTTTGGAAATACAAGGTTTAGCATGGCAATATTGTAAGCATCTGCCAACATTTCTGCTGCATTCTACTACTCGATAACCAGTGTATTTTCAGATATGCATTTGAGATGCAGCGTGAGGCAGGTACAGAGTCTGTCTTTTAAAGTGTGCCACCAGCTCTCTTGGTCATTGCACACAGATGCCGCGAGTGACAAGGCTCAGTAATAATTGACACCAGAGGCTTCTCCTCTGGCTCCACATACACATCAAAACACTTCAGCTCTGGGAGGACACAAGGCTGCCATTCACGTCATCCTCTCCACACCTCAGCTCGTCACTGTTACTCTCAATTCTAACCCTCGTGAGTTCCACAATAACTTCTGACTCAACTGGCTGTAAAAGACATTGCATGCCCCCTGGATTAGGAAAGACCATCCAGGATTGTTTCAAGAGCTATCCAAACCATGTGACATTGGATTGTTCCTATCTATTGCACCTAGTTTCAGAATTGCCTTCACAAGCAATCAAAATGCACTGTTTCAAACAACGTAGCTCAACTGTCAAACACTCTCAAAATGAGAACAAGAGCCAATTCTTCTCCCGCCATTGCAGGAAAAAGGTTACATAGCACCAGCTGGCCCTATATGAAAAAGTAACTGCACCCGTAGTTACTCAATCCACCAACAAACAGAATTTAGTTGAGAAATGCAATCAGTTAGAATGGACATATCCAGGCTTGGTTACAAGGCCATTTCTAAGGCTCTGGGAATCCAGTGAACCACAGGAACTGTCATTATCTCAGAATGAAGAAAACATGGAATAGTGGAGTTAGTCTACATTTATTTGACATAATCTGCTGGAAAAAAAAAAAATTTTGGCAAATAAACTTTTTTGGGTTACAGGACTTCAAATTCACAGGTCACATTTAAACTGATTAAGTCACATGAATAATTAACTGTTAAAATATTCATTTTTTGCAGCTCTAGAATGAAATCAAACATCTACAGAACTGCAGGCCTTGCTCGCCTCAGACGAAGCGGCTAGAAAGAGCAATAGAAAGAGACTGGGCAAAATGGCATCCATGGGACAGCTACAAAACCACAGCTCACCAAAAGGAACAAGGCTTATCTCACATTTCGCAGAAAACACTTTGATGACTGCTAGCCTTATGGAATAATGAACTGATAAATCCAAAATCAAACTCTTTGGAAGACAAGAGCCCTGTCACATCTGGTATAAAACTAACACAGCATTCCACGATAAGAAAATTATACCACCAGTCAAACACGGTAATGTTACCGTGAGGGGTGTGGGGATGCTTTTCTGCATCAGGGCTTTGCCATAATCAATAGGGATGGGAATCAAGTTATCCAATCCATCAGAATTGCATGCCTCCAAGGTTATGGATTATTTTTATTGACGTCATGTTCTTCAGGTGGCAAGCATTGAAAAACTCACACATCATGACGTCAAATTCTTTGTCTAGGCTGCTGGAAAGAAGGGTCTGTGGCGAGAGAGGAAAGCTTGTGGTGCAAGTGGAGCAAAGCATGGCTTAATTTCACAAAGAAAGACAAAAACAGTGCTAATTGCAATGTCTGTAAAATTACCATTTCAAGTAAGTGCGGAAACAGCAGCAACATGTTGAAACATCTTTCGATGCAACACGGGCTTAAATGATAGGAATACCACATATTTGACACTTAGCACACCTAGCACGTTCATTGCCGAGGGTAAAAATCCTAAATAAAAATGAATGCTGTACAAATATTCTCTCATTTTTCTGCAGAAGAGCTGTTGATTTTATGTGCTAGTTTAATATTTAGTTCAAATTTATTCCCTTTTGAAAAGGAATATTGTAATTTATTCACTAGGCATTTTAACATGTTCAAATTTATTAGCCAGACATTCTACACTGTGTTCAGACTCAGAGACAATAAAACAATGTGACACTGAAAAGTTGTGTAGGCCCTTTTCCACACAGAAAACTGTTCAGGAATCAATAAAGGAACCAATAAATAATCGCTCCAATAAGCAGAATCATTACTGGCCTTGGCATCAATAAAATCTTATCAGTTCCCATCCCTAATGATCGATGGAACCATAAATTCTGCCCTCCACCAGAAAATACTGCAAGAGAATGTCCAGTCATCAGTCTGTGATCTAAAGTTCAAGCACAATTGGGTTATGCAGCAAGATTTGAAGCACAAGAGCAAGCCTTCCTCTGGATGGCTCAAAAGAAACAAAATTAAAGTTTTGGAGCGATCGTCAAAGTCCCGACTTGAACCCCATTGAGATGGTTTGGAAGGAACTCAAATGGGCAGTTCATGCTCAACAGTCTCCAAATGTAGCTGATAAAAGCAATTCTGCAAAGAAGTGTGGGCCAGAATTCTTCCACTGAAATCTGAAAGACTGATCTCAGGTCATAAGAAGCATTTGGTTGCAGTTGCTGCTTCTAGAAGTGGCACAAACAGTTATTACACTGAAGGGGCAATTACTTTTCATGTGTGATTATAAGTGTTGTAAAATATTATTATTAAGATAACAGGGGTTGCGTATTATATATATTTTAATATTATAGTATATTATATATAATTTCCAGGACAAACCACTTAGTGCAAGAAACAAAAACAGGAAATCAGCAAAAAAAAAAGAAGCTCAAAGTACGTTTTCACAACACAGTATATTTTTCTGCAGTGGTTATAAATTATGCAATTTGAAACTACAATCTTAATACTGAACTTAATGTTTCATTTAATTATATTCCCAGTGTTTTCATATTTCATAGTCATATTAATGAATTAGCAAAGACTCTGAGAATCAAATTGATTAAAAAACTGAGTATTTTACTGAGGAGGAGGAAATGAATTATTCATTTGAGTCTCTTATCAGCCTTGAGTTATGGCGATGAAATTTATCTCTCCTGCCAGGACAAAAGCGACAATGCGCTCTGCTTTCTCACAGGTGGTACTTTTTGTAAGCATCACTTAGATGTGTACTGAAAGGTAGACTGGCACTGTCTGACAAAATGAAAAAGCAGAATTGTTTACTATTCATTTACGTAGCCTTGTTACAGAAACTGTCATCTAATATAGTCTTCTTCTGAAGACTATAGCCACCCTGGACGTTTTACAGTTAGGTGTGTAACTGTCACTTAAATATAAAACTATGGTGCATGGTGTCAGATCAAAGCAGTACCACTGATACAGTACCATTCTGGGTTTCTCAATAGGTCCGTTTATCCTGACAGAGATTTAGCTGAGCTTTTATTCAATTGCAGCATCAGCAGGAACTCTGCGCCTATTTTCTTTATCTATAACAAGCCTCAACCCGTGTCAGCAAAACCAGTCAGTTTTATTATAGTTCATGATGTAATGTGAGCATATATTTGCAATTCAAATACTTCCGCTATACATTTGTACTTTTTCTGTATAATGCCTCAGACGCAATATCATTTTTTCTTTTCTGATATAGACACTTCAACACTAACAATTCAACATAACATTCATCAAAAAACATGACTTACATAACAACCTAGCTTCGTTTCATTTGTTAAACTTTCCACAAAACAAACAAAAAAAATCACTTTTAGTGCAAATATGCAAGAAATTTGACTATTTCAAACAAAAAAAAACAGTACATCTCCTATAAAACTAAGACATTTGTGCTTTGTTACTTTTACATGTTACACGTGGCTGTGGTTGACATCACATAACCTATTGACCTGCTTGAACTTTTTACATCAATATTGGATACTGAATTGCTGCTATTTCTAAGACAAACATGTAAAGAAACAAAAGGACAATCATGCTCACACAAATGGATTAAAACATCCAAATGCAAAAGCTCCACTACGAGTTTAATCTGATTTAGATAAAGTTTAGTTTGAACTTCACAAAGAACACACTGACTCAGTGGTCCTATTCACACCTGGCATTAACATGCGTTTTGGTGATGCGTTAGTGCTAATCACAGGTGTGAATGCATCCAAGACGCATTGGGATCCGATCCCTCAGCTCACATTTAGATGTGCTCTGGGCCGCACAAGACCACATTCTTTTAGCACTGTGTACACTAATGTGTTCTGGGCCACAGTGAAGGACCACCTACTCAACTGACATCCTCTGTAGAAGCACATGTTCATTTGCTCACAAAAAACATGATTTTACATCAGACTAGGCATGGGAACTGCATTGCTGCCTCTCACTGGTTATAAACAACACCACATTTGGTCTTTTCAAACGGAAATGATGTACGTGTTTATCTGCGTTTAGAGCAGGGAATTGAGATCTGACGACAAATGGTGACTCAAGACCCACGAGGAGATGCATTCTAATGCCAAGTGTGAACTGATGTATTTAGAGAGGTCCACTTGCACCCAAGACACATGTTAATGCCAGGTGTGAATGAGGTCAGTGGCTGAGTTTACTCATCTGAAAAAAAGGTTTTAATGTAGAACTGTGCTTAATTTGTTTCTTGGAGACTGGAGTGTAACAAACTAATCTGAAACAAATCATTTTCCTCATATCATCATGAACCTCTACAGCACACTTTTTCTTATAAAAGCCTGTGGTGCGTCAATTACAGTGTGACTTCTGATATCATTCAGAAGTGAGTCATGCAATCGGAATGTAAACTAATGTGTCTAATAGGAGGCCATCAATTTCCCTCCAAATGTCCCAGAGGAAATTCATTTCCAGTAATGAGTAAATGGATTGCAATTGACTTTGACTTACAATTATAGGCTTAATGATTGGTAAAATAGTGCCAGGAGATGTTTTTCTTTATTTTTTAGTTTGTACTCAGGATCACCTAGAAGCATCTGGATAAACAAGTCTTTATAATTTTGCTTCCTTTTCAGCAGGGTTCATTTGTACTTAGGTTCATCTGCACATTCCTTGTGCTTTTTAAAGTAAATGAGATCTCCAACAAACTCCATGAAAAAGATTTATCAGGTAAAATAAGACATACATCACATTTTATAGTCATATTTCTAATACATGCTACACCCCATGGTACAATAGGCTAGTTATCAAACTGAACAGATTTACTGGAGGTGCTGTCAGTTCATGCAGGGTGATGCTGTACACCTTCTTATATACAGAACACAGGTAAACAGAAGGATCCGTGTTTGTGTGTCCTGAGTGCATAATGTCTTCACATATGCTTGTGCTGAGAAAAAAAAAACAGAGCGCATGAGAGAGAAAGGACTAGGAAGAGGGGGAGGGGGCCAAGAAACCAGGCAGGCAGTGATGTTAAAGGCAGAAAGATAAACTGATACAGAGAAAACTGATGAAAACCTCAGACAGACAGAATGCATGCTCCACCACACTTTTTGAAGCCACTGTTCTCTTGCACTCTTTGATCATTTGAACCTTGATGTGAGATAATGTAGAGCAAGAAATACGCTTATCATACTTTTAAATGTTCAACCTCACAGAGCGCATGGATGACATTAGTGCAGGGCACATTCCACTAGATCTTCCGCTGCACACACCAGTGACTTGCTGTTACACATTATCCCAAGCCTGGTCTTAGGGTTAGCATACAGTGTTAGTTAAATCTGTAGGTGATGGGTGGGTGATATAGCCAAAAAAAGATATCACTAAATTTGGAATGCCTTTTTAAATTAAACAACACATATTGCAATATTTTTTTTTTTTTTTTAAGTTTGATGAGTTGGAACAGAACAAAAAAGCCCTAGCAGGACCTGCCAGAACCCTTTCCCCTTCTAATGACCTGAAAAGCATCTACCAAAACAATACCTATGCCACTTGCTTCAAGAGGTACAGAGGTGCTGAGGTGCTGGCCTCAACATGAAAACTAATGGTCATTTTATCATTTGTGTCCACAAAGGAGGTCACAGCTTTAACAGCTTCTCTGAAAACTGTAATTAACTTTTCTTGAAGTTTTCTGGGCTGATGTAACGGCCCGTTCCATTTCATACATGTGGAACCAATACACACACAATCACGTAAACACTTTTTGTCAGTGTTATTATGCAGACTTAGCCTAATATGTTAAACCCAATGAAATGTTGCTGTGCCTGTTTTTTAATTGCACGTACTTTGCAAGGTAACCAATGCCTCAAAATCACAGATTGCAACATGATAGTGCTCACTGTGCTGTTGCTGGTTTTCCTGTCTTGATAAGGTCACAAACCCTTATGCTGTTCAGTCACACCATATTGCACATTCAAATGCCTTTTTATCAGAGCAGGGTGACAATTGCACTTGCATTTCGCTTCATTGGCTGTACCCTTTTAAATATAAATTTACAAAAACAGGAACCAAAACTAACCACTGGAACCAAAAAGACTGAGAAATGCAAGTTAACTGACGTAATATAATAAATAAACCTGTAAGTACTTAAACGTTAGTGAGGTTTGAAAGTGGTCTTCCCCAAAACCTTATAAGAAATGCACATTTTAGCTGTTCTGAGCGTTTGACAATAAAAAAGTTAGCATGTCGTTCAGCAAAACAGACACCCTAAGGCGTCTGGCTGAGTTTAACTCAGGTTAACTTTACATCTGCGTGATTCCGACGCCCCGTGCCTCACCGTCTGAGTCCCTGGAAGGACGATGGCCAAGACATGCGTGATTTTTTCAGCCCGGGTCGGCTGCCGGTGTCCACGGCACAGGTCCGGTCCATGGTTCCGGGTCTCAGGTATTTCTCGTTGTCCGAAAATCCGCGCTGCCTCACTCGCCTGTTCCTGCGGCAGCTCTCCCGCTCCACCGTCAGTCTGTCCTGCCTCCACAGATGTTTGGGCGCTTGAGCGTTTTCCCCCGCGCTCCGGCTGCAGGGACCCAGGCACGGGGGGGTCACTCTGTCTCCCGCGTCCATCCCTGCCCTGACTTAACGGGGGAGACACACACTCCACGGGCTTTTTGCCACTAAAGTACTTTATCGCTAACCTGGAGCCTAGTTCCACAAAGTTCGCGAATTCTCCCTCACTCTGTCAGCATCCATCTCTTTTCACGACTTCTACTTGAAAATAAAAAATCCTTTTTTAAAAGGATGCTATACATTTAAGTGTAGGACCAGTCAGACTCACTGCTTTCTAGTTTGTGCATAAATGCTGTGTCTGCTGGCCATTGCAGCATAGGTACTGCGGTTATTCCTGGAAAAGTCATCTTTTATTTCTCTCGCCCATTCTGATAGTCTACTGAACTTACTCTCCGAAAGATTTTCAGGTGTCTCGAAACACCACAGATGCTAGTCCTCGTACACGCGCCTTTATATATATATACAGCCCACGGTCTGTAGAATAAGCTGCAAGGGGAATAATAGGCCACGCCCCTGCTACTGTACCGTCCACGCCCACTTTTGCAAGGCGCTGTCTATGAATGGGTCTCTGTTAACCATGGCCGCACATGCAAAGTGCCGTCAATCTAGACATCTCCCGAGGCAAGCAGGGACGTTTTCATTCAAATGTTCTGATCGTACATACAAATCATACATACAGTGTCCTCCACAGTTATTGGTACCCGTTTTCACTAAAGATTAGTAAAAAAAGGGTTAGAAAAAAACTCCACCTTTTGGTGGTGTCTTCACCTCACAGTGAAAAAATAAGGAAAATCCAACCTTTAATTGAAATTAATTTATTCAGAGGAAAACAAATCCTTCATCAAGAGCTAATTATTTTCAACAAACAGCTCTTCATTTTAATACTTTGTACAACCTCCCTTGGCCAATAAAAAAAAACACAGAGTCTTCTATAACATTTTATAAGGCTGTAGAAAACAGGGCAGAGCATCTGAGGCCATTCTTCTACAGAATCTCTCCAGATCATCCAGGGTCCTAGGCCCTCTCTTGTACACTCTCCTTTTAAGCTCACCCCACAGATTTTCAATGGGGGCCATGTCAGGGGACTGAGCTGGCCATGGCAGAAGCTTGATTCTGTGGTCAGCTAACAACTTTTGTGTTGATTTGGACATATGCTTCATATGCTTCAGATCATTGTCCTGCCAGAAGATCTAGAGACAAGCCAGTTTTAGTTTCCTGACAGAGGCAACCAGTTTATGATTTACAATGTTGTGGTATTTCACGATGCAATATAACTTTACAAGGTTTACAGGGCCTTTGGAGGAAAAAAAGCCCCACAACATTATAGAACCTCTGGCATATTTTACAGCTGAGATATGGTTCTTTTCATCATAGCCATCACCAAACCCACCTTGATTATTTATCGCCAAAAAGCTCAATTTTTGTTTTATCAGACCATAGAACATGGTTCCAGTTAAGGTTGCAGTAGTGTTTCGCAAACTCCAGATGCTTATGAATGTATGTAACTCACAGAAAAAGCTTTTATCCAGCATGCCTTCAAATATAATCAGTTTGCAAATAGGTTGCATCTGATTTTGGAGAGTTGGTAATCCTAAGATTTTATTTTTTTTCTTGTAATTCACCAATAGTGATCCTTGAGAATTCTTTTGCCTTTCTTATCATCCTCCTCACTGTACATGGAAGCAAAACAGATTTGCTATTCTAGGCAAGTTTTAACAGTTGATGTCCACTTTTTATTGCCCCAACAGTAGAAATGGGCATTTTAATCAGAGTAGCTATTTTTTTATAACCGTTCCCTGGCTTATGAAGGTCAACACACTTCTCCCTCATTTGGTTTGTGTGTTCTCATATCCTTGTCATGCTGAAAGATGACTAAGGGAATTAGGCCTCATATTTGTACCCCGGTTAATCAGGAAGTCATGGATTACACATTCCAAGCAACTTAAACATGTTCAGTTTAACTGGGAGTCATGCTTCAGTTACATTGAGTTCACTATAATTTCCAGGGGTGCCAATAATTGTGGCACTTGTGTTTGTTGAAAATAATTTCTTGAAGGATTTGTTTTTTTCGAAATAAATTTATTTCAGTTAAAGCCTTTTTTCACACTATAAACAGGTTCTTCAAGGGATCTTTAGAAAAGGCAATGGTTCCATACACAAGCACAATCAAATAATGATTTGAAAGCATAAATGTTTTTTTACGCGCTTAAATGATTCTTATCTATGATGGGAAACCGGTTTACATGTTTTTTAAATAACCTTTTAAAAGTGTTTCCATATAGCAGCAAAAAGGGTCTCAATATTGTTATTGAAGTCAAAGAACCTTAGTATAGATATTACTATTACGATAGATATACTAAGAAATTCAGCTGCAGTTCTGCTTATTATTTGAGTTCCTTGACTTTTGATACTTTTGTACTCCCACATTATTTGTTTTTTGCTGTTTTTACTTCTACCTCAGCCATTAATAGATTGAATCTTTAATGAGTGTGGTTTTCTAATATTCCACCCACTTTTGAAAGCGGTGAGTTATTTTATTTAGAGGTCACCAGGATTCAGACATGTGTCAAGCCTATTTAGCTGATTTTCGGTTGTGAATTTGAAGGAGCAATAAAGTGAAAGTATAATCATTAACTGATGTCAGTGTAAAAAGAGTGGCATGTCAGTTCATTTAACAGCGCAATCAATCATCTCAGGTTCCTTCTCAGTGCAGGTGACAGGCGCTGATGCTGTAACAAAGGTGTGAAATCCAAACGCTGGAAAGCATTCATCAAATGAAAAGTGCTGAAGTTCCGAGTCTTGTACGTCCTGACCATGAAATTGCTTTCGACTGTAAATCCACTCTTCAGCCCTCTTTTCTCTTTATCAAGATCGATTTTCAATCAGGCCCAATTGACTTTACTTCCCTCAGTTCAAGCAAAGACTTGAAACCTAACAACTGTGAGGCTGACTTTTTGACATCTGAGACCTACACATACAAGATAAGTGTTAGCAATAGAGTAGAGCAGAACCAAACAGTCCTCCATTAGAGACACTTGGCGAGTGGATGAATGGAGGCAATATCACCACAGTTTACCTAGTTAAAAATGCACTAAATGTGTTTAGCGTTTTTTTTGTTTTTTTTTGTTTTTTTTCAGCACTATCACAACAGGGACATTGCATTGAGATTATATTCTCATTGACAAACATGCCTCGGGGGAAGAGGACATGTTGTTGAAGGCATCCTTGTTGCAGTTCCCCGGGAGCAACCCTGGAGGCTGAGGTGAAAGGTACAGCAGCAGTCATCAGAAAAAGGATTTTGAGCACCATGACCACCCCAAAATAAGAATGTATAAATGTCACAGTTTACACTGCTGCCATCGTCCCCCATCCGAATCAGTAATAGATGCACATATATTGTGGGCCGTCCGTTTTCAATGACAAATTGGAATGCAAACCCAAGTTTACTATTTATGCAGTAGTTTACAATAAGGCTACCCTTATTGCAAAGTGGTTTAAAATTAGATTATGAATGGTTATTTAATTAGGTCACAAATTACTTACAAAATTAACAATTAGCAGCTATAAAAAAAAAAAAACCTGTTGCTTGCCGAAAAGAATAATTCATCAATTGTGTTAAACCTCAGATCTTGCTGGTTACTTTGTCTTCAACATTTTACCTGTTAGCTCCAACAAATTCTTCGGAAATAATCACTCACTGTGTTAAAACAGCATATTACTACTTTAAAAGGTAGTCTTTACGCGGAGTGGTACCACAACTTACATACACTGTGATTTTATTAACTTCAAGGACGAAGGGCATGGATAACTTTATTTCCAAGATGTTTTTGCTTATGGCACATAAATCATATTTCAGGTCTCTTGAGGGTAAAGGCACAGGCTTTTTGCCCTCAGGGTAGTCTAGTGAAACTGCCTCAAAGCCATATCTCCTCACAGGAATTATCCACATATAGAAGATCCATTCATGTTGGGTTATTTTTGATGATCAAATAAAAGTCCCTCTGATGTACTTTTATAAGAGGGCCG
Organism: Brycinus macrolepidotus; assembly: GCA_037974445.1. Classification (NCBI taxonomy): domain Eukaryota; kingdom Metazoa; phylum Chordata; class Actinopteri; order Characiformes; family Alestidae; genus Brycinus; species Brycinus macrolepidotus. The sequence continues at coordinate 4,485 of JBBPCZ010053539.1, read as the reverse complement.
CTTCTACTATTGCACTCATATTGCTAATCCTACCCAAAAGGCAAAGCGTGAAATGTTCACTGAACTGAATTTGGTGAACAGAAAACCATCTTATCTGTGCTTGTACTTGATGTAAATTTCTGATCAATCTCAACTGTCATTAAAATGTAAAGGTGCCTTAAGGACAGAAAGCATGTCTTCATCTGTGAGACTGTGCCATTAACTGTGTGGATTTTAATCCAGTTAACACAATCCAGCTACAATGTCCAGAAAAGCCTGACCTACAGCACTGGTGTCCTGCCTCAAATTTAGTTGAGTGCACATTTCCCCTCAAAGACAAAGGTTTTACATTATGGTAGTACAAAATGCGTTTGTGCATTAGTATTTCCAGTTAAATAATTCAGTCCGCATTTCAGTGCACATGTGGCATACTCTAGGAAATCTAGGCTAGTATTAGGGATAGCTTACTTACTGGTACTGAACATTTTCAAAGACAGCCAAAAATAGAGGACAGATTAACATGCATTAAAATGGTCTGTTGCAAGCAGATGGAAAAAACATGTCTCTCTGGTGTATTTGCTCCATATGCTTGAGAGACAAATTGCTGTTGCACATGGCAGAGCACTTGATTGACAGACTTCATTCTCTAGATGGAGCACACGTCGCTTATCTCATTTGCTTTAAGTAAACAATAACATTTTTTTTTTGACAACACCACCTCTTCTTATAATCCTCGTAGTTCAATGGGCTCACTTTCCGCTAGGCTAACTCACTGTAAAAGCTAATTGTGATTTATTCATCTATGACCTTCTACACCTCCTGGACACAGATTAAACTTGGCTGCAGAGCTCATTATTAATGCTATAGTTTTAGTATCATTGTTATGATTACGCCATTATTGATTATACTTGTTTTTTTTTTTTTTAAATCATTAATTAAAATGCGAATTCTTGATGAATTCACAATTGTTCACAATCTGAACGATGAACATAGTATCCACAGGTCATTTTTAAGGTGTGCTCTGGAGTTTGAACAAGCTCCACAAGGGGGAGCTATTAGCATTCACTTTCGAATTCAGCTCTGTTATGGAGCATCTAACGGCCTGCCTCAATCTGTGTTCTTCTCTGTAGCTGCATTCTCCTTGACTAATGAAAAGTTATCAATCACGGCCCAAATATGGTTCTAATTCAAAGTTCTAAGATGCATCCTCAATTCGTTGATTTTAACAAGGTTATCAGTTTGCATCAGGAGGTGATGTGTGGACTTGGGTAGTCGAGTTTCCCACAATACATTTCACACAAAGTAGTGCCAATGGCAGCAGAAGAAGTACCACATATAAGAACTACCACAACTATAAGTTTTAAGCACACACTGTCCAAACCTACTGCATCTTTTCTTAAGGTTTTATTTGCTTTTTTCTTACTCCTCCTCACTACTCAGCAAACACAAACTACTGCCATTACAGCTACAAACTCCCACAATTATTTACCCCATTGGCTATTCTATAAGCACACATTGTGGATTTATAATTTTGTAACATTATTTAATGTAATATATTTGAAAGCAGGCAATTTGGTGTATTACATTATATGTTATTTTATTGTAAATTAAAATACATGGCCTAGAGCCTCAAGTCAAGACTCTCGAACCCGAGCTTTGATGTCAGCAAGAACATTGTTTTTCCAAATGCTCGTTGAGCATGCTTGACTTGGCTGGAGCCAGTTATTCTTCCTTTTATAACTATGCATAAGCTTTTTGTTACCTAAAAAAGGCTGCACAGTAATCCAGCACTTCCCAAAAAGTCTGAACCATCAACAGTTCTGTGGAAATAGATCTTTGGTTGCTTGTAAAGTCATTTGCAGATAGCGATCAGATGTGACATCAAGGCATGTTTTCTCCAACAGGAAAGTAGATGGAACAATGGGACACTTACAGGAATAGGTCACAAAATGTGCTAAGGTGGCTAACACCGAATGGGCAGTAGTAGCAACTAGTTAATATGATTTAATTTGCAAATTTGTTGGTATTCCAGTGTAGCAAACTAATTCAACAGAAACACAGCATGCTCTGTGCTGCCATCTTCATATTTCATGCTTGATAACCATACTACTTGGTACCATCATTTCTCATTCACGCTCAAAAATAAAAGTGCCAAAAATGTTCTTTGTGTGATGTCATAGAAAAAAAAATGTTCCCCAAAGCAACCTTTCAATATATTGAACTCTTGGAGATGTATTCTTGCACATAAGATGTGATTAACCATTTTAAGGTTTGAAGAAATTCATCATAGCATAAATGTTTTAGATAGAACTGTCAATTTGGTAAATAACCCTTACATTATGGGAAAAGTCTATGAATCTCTCAAAGGTTCTACCCACTTACAAACCTCTTTATCAAACGTGGTTCTTTAGGGAAGCAAAGTAGTTCTATAGTATCGCTTGAATAACCCTCTGTGGCACCTTTTTAAAGGAGTGTATAAACCAGGGGTAAGCAAAGAAATGCTGTTGCATGTCCTTAAATCCAGTTATCACAACCCACGCCTAGCCTGCAATTTTGCTCTGTTTTGTCTTCTAACACACCTGGAGGCTACTGCAGAACTTTACTTGGCACTGTTGTATGAGGAACTAGAGAAGAACATATTTATGGTCTCACTGGGAATCCCCAGTGACCTTCTTGAAAGTCTATCATGTATAAGTCTACAGCAGCAGCCCAATAACTAAGGCTTTTTCAAAACAGATCCAGTCAACACAGATTAAACTGTGACACTGGGACAACAGGTGAATTCATGTGTCAAGGCTTGCAGTCTGTACAGAGTGTTTCTATTTCTACCATTCTAGTGCTGTATTAAAAGCTTCAGAGTTAAATGACCTCCAAGAGATTCACTCTGCTGGCCGCGTACCTGCTGCTCTCTGCGGATGTGATGGCGATGAGTGGGGGTGTTCTCAGGGGGAGGCTGGTCGGTCTGGGCTGTGCTGTCTCGGTCTCTGGCCTCTTCTCGCAGTAGTACTGCTCAGCCTGTCGGAAGGCCAGCGGCGGCAGCTGCACACTCCGACACGACAGCCTGCGGACGGTGAAGGGCTCCATGCAGGTCAGTGGACAGGCCTCAGGGGACTCTGACAAGTCTGACACCTGAGCGAAAGACAGCAAAGTCAGGGAGGGGAACATACTCTTGGATAGGTGCCAGAGTTTAACCCTAAAACAAAATTTGATTTTTGGTGTCATGGTTGCCAGAGCACAAACAAAACCAACCAGGAGGGTTTCACGCTTATTTGTCCAAAACAGCTACTTCTTCATTAGTTAGGTCTTTAGCTAAAGTTCAGCTAGTATTGGGAGTACAGCTGCAACTATTATTCAACAAAAATAAATAAATAAAATGTGTCAACAAATATGTCCATTTCCAAAATTTCTCATTTACATTATCTCTGTGTGTTTAAATGATTCTTCTCTACGATACAACCTAGAGTGAGGTAATGACGTAACCCGAAGAGGTCAGCTGTTCACCTATAGATTCATATCTACGTGAGCATGTGAGTCTATGTGAGTTTGGAAGCTCAAAAAGGGGTATATTCTGGGAGCATTGGCTCAAAATGAAGGATGAAGTAGATCACAAACAACATATGTACATCTGACCTAGCTTTCCACAGAGCTCAATGTTACCTTCAACCCCCTGAAAAGAAAACAGTGTCAATTCTGAAGCAGCACAATGGTCAGTAAATAGTAGCTTTCCTTCCATGCTGGTGTGCTACAAATCAAACTAAAACTACTCCATAAACCAGATAAGTGATGCTGCAGTCTAAAGAGCCATAAAACCAGTACACATATTTATTTTTATATCATCAGTTAAAACATTATGGGCACACATGTGCATTGGTAACATAGCTGTTCATGAACAGTACTCTAGTTTGTCAAAAGCACTTTTTTATTATCTTAGGAAAAAACGGTAACAAAAGATGTCACACTTGACAAAATGGCAAACAAAGCTTACATCTGCAGACCACATTTAGACCGTTCATTTGTTATTTGATAATTTACATGACAATTCACCTATTACAATAATCATTTAGCCCATTTCAGCGCTAATTTAAAGAAAGGGCATAATAGAAATGAAGAAAAAACAAGAGTATCAGAGCAAATTACCAATTTTCTGAAAGAGGCCTTCTCCAAGTTTTGCGCACCAAAAGTTAACTCTGACTTTCATCACACTGCAGGACAAATCAGATTTCTTTTAAACTTGAGTGTTTAAATTTTAAGTTACAAGTAATAAAATCTGACTATAACTTTCTCCAATTAAATAAAGACAAAACGGAGATTATTCTGTTTGGTAATAAAGAGGGAAGATCAGTTCTTAGTGCCCACCTGGAATCTAGAGCACTTAAGACATCCACCTGTGTAAAAAACCTTGGTGTGATCTTGGATGGAAAACTTAGTTTTGATGATCACATCAAAGCTGTCACAAAGTCAGCATTTTGGCACCTCAAAAACATTGCTAAAGTTAGAGACTTTGTA
>JBBPCZ010053520.1:0-12739 GCA_037974445.1 Brycinus macrolepidotus | reverse complement strand
TTAAGATTGTCCTTCACTGGAAGAAAGGGGCCTAGCCCAAACCCTGAAAAACAGGTGTGTCCCAATACTTTTGTCCACATATAGTGTATTTACTGTTTGTAGCACTAACAGACTAAAGTTCTTTACACAAATAATACCATAACTATGAATGACTTGAACTGAAGAAAAAAACCCAACAGCCTAAAATAATTTGTAACTCATTAGAAAAATTGGTGCAGCTCTGAACCTGTCAATACAGCATGTAAATTGAATGTAAATGTAATTCATACTGTGACATTTTATGTATTATAACATGAATGCATGCAGATTTTAATACTGCAGCATAATTGCAGTAATAACTTTACATCTAAACTAAATTCTAATCCAGTAAAGAGATGTTCAAATCGTAATTTAATGCTGCTTTTTTACACCAGCAACTGAACAAGCTGCAGCACTCTGACCACCATTAACTGAGGCACAATGTCTAAAAATGATAATTGATTCTTCTGCACACATCTGCTTTACCTTTACACTCTGGCCTCCACTGGACCGCATGCCAGCAGTGTGCCATGCATGCTGTGCTAGCTAATTTTTGCTATTAACAAGGAGATATCTTTTTCCAGCTGTAGAGACAATTTGGTTTAGCGTGAAATTAGGGCCTATTTTACTCAAATTTGGGGAGAGGAGGAACATTAGTTTCACATTGCATTAAGATTGACGTCTGCCGGGGTTTCAGTTGAGGGCACACACGGATGTTGCCAGGGTGACTGGGCCTATAGGAAACATTAATGTATGGGCTAATGTAACCCACCAGGTTGGACTGGACTTAATCATGCTGCCTGACAAACCGCGGATCACATACACACCAGGGCCCCTGGGCTCAGGAAGCAGTGCATCGAGCAGCATGACGGGGAAAGCGGGAAAGTGCCACGTTTATTTACAACGCCGGATTTGGACTCAATCTGTGGAGAATAACGATCACGACAAGACTCAAGGATTAAACTGCTAACATCTCTTTCTCTCTCTCTTTTTCACTCTCTGTCTCTCTCTCTGTCTCTCTCTCTCTCTCTCTGTAGATCCCCTGACTCCATTTCCGAAAGAAAGCAGTTGGGTTTAGGTTACATGTCAGGAATTTTTGCACAGATTTGCATTTCGAGAATGATTTCATGAAAACAAACACAGTACTGGCACTACTCAATCAGGTTATGTAATTGCTGGCCTGTTTTTAATAACTGATCTTGACGTATAAACTGTGATTTTTTTTTTTCTTTACTGTTTCAAAATGTTAATTCTTAGAGGGAATGATGAGTGGATAGTAATCAGCATTCAGAAATGTAATGAATGGCCAAAGTTAGGTTCCTTAATATTCAGAATCTTTACATTGTGTAAACATCATATTTCTGCTTTGGCAGTTTGTTTTTGTTTTTTTTTTTTGCCAAAAATGTTCTACAGTGTTAAGAGAAACATTAGTAAATACAGTCACTTTTACCTCTATGATCACGGGTCTTTTTGGATATAGGCTGGTCTCACATCGGTGACTTCCACATGAGTTACTAAAGAGTCAGGGAGACCTGAGCCTATGTCAGCATCAGCTGCGTCTCTCTAACCTTTGCCACCTTTGACTTCTAGACCTGCAGGTCAATGTCCAGTGTCCACTCAGAGTTTAGAAATCGAGAGTGTGGAATATCCAGCTTTTGATGACCGTAGATATACAGCCATGAAGATGACAAATCAGGGACATATGTCTTTCAAAGAGCACTTTAAAGGCTTAGCGAGTGACAGGAAAATTGATACCAGCTAATGCGAGGCTTAGAGCAGACTGCAGGCAGGATTCCCTGGGCTTCTTTGAGGTCTCTTTTTTGGGTGTTTATGGTCTAGTGTTCCAAGGCCACATTTGGCAGAATTGGAAAAGTAGGATAAGGCAGAGTTCGATGACCTCTGATTGATTTATTTGGTGAAAATGACTGCATTCCAAGTGTTTTAATGACATCACATAATGTGTACTAAAAGAAACTTCTCATTATTGTACTGAAAAACCCTGTTTGCCAGTAGCATGTCATCACACACACACGCACATTCGTTCAGATCTGGGTTTGTAATTCATCCATTTGATCGAAATGACAACTTTAAACAAATGTAGGAACTGTAAAAATGTTGAGTCGTGGAAAAATGATCTCAGCATCTCGGTGAAATACAAAACAAAATAGAAATGACAGCTAAGCAATCCAGCTGTGAGAAAAAAAACATGCACATGATAAATGGATAGTATATCATAAGAATGCCAGCTGTTCTAATGGAAGGTGATTGGGGAATAAGTTTGAATCTTCTCTTCTGCAAAAAATGGAACTTATTAGACTTTTACCACACTCATAAAAGGAAACTGCACTGTTGTTGGTTGTAATCCTTTCTCGTCAGCTTTATTCAACGAATGCGTGTAAAAGGGTGAAACAGTCAGCGGTGTTGTTCAAGTGAAATTGAAAGACTTGTCAGTTTTTTGATACTTGTTTGTTTGGTCAGTACAACCTTTTTCCCTCTGGCTTGTTGCGTATTGAATATGACTTTTTCCTGTGTTTTACTTACCCCCTGTGAGTTGTTATATGCCCCCTGGCCTACCTCCCTTGAGTAGGCATCGCCCTTCTTTTCTTAGGTTATGTGCCTAGCCTTGTTGGCTGTAAGAGCAAGTTAAAATGTGCCCTACTGCTGGTCTCTACACTGCACGAACACTTCAGAAACTGCTTCACAAAGTAATGTAGATCTAATTTAAATCAGTTAATTTTTTTTCTGCTTTCATTTGTCAAACATTGCCGTACTAAGTTAAATGAATCTGTGCATCATACAATAAAATGATCAGTTATTCAAACCACTTGGGAGTGATTTACCTGAAATCTGAGTGTGTATTACGCAAGGAACCATGTGACAGTAAACCTTATTAATTAATTAATTTATTTATTTTCATGTAGCTTAACTGTTATGCTGAACGACACAAAAGAGAAAACAAAAAGAATCAATTGTATGTGTTTGTAGGTAAAATTATGCTACAGTTGTCTCCACATGGTAATAATAGTTAGTCATTATATTATTGCATCTATTATTGTAAGGCCTGATTCTGGATTTACAGGGTGGTGGTGGCCTAGTGGGTAGGATACTTGCCTCTGGACCGAGAGGTCATGGGTTTGAATCCTACCTTCAGCATAGCACCACTGGGTTCCTGAGCAAGACCCTTAACCCCAAGTTGCTCCAGGGAGACTGTCCCCTGTAGTTAGGGAATGGAAGTCGCTTTGTATAAAAGTTCTGCTAAATGCTGTAAATGTATAATGTACAAATGGAAATGAAATTTCAGTCAGGCACTACTAGACAACCCTCCCTAGATCTCCACTCCAGGGCTCCTGTAAGACCTGGTCCTGGATCTGAGGTGGAGTCTCAGTCAGGCACTACCAGACAACCCTCTCTGGATCTCCACTCCAGAGTTTTGTACAAGCCCATAATGAGTAGATCAAGATCACCTGAGTACCTGAGCCCATACTTGGTATAAATAGACCTTTAGGGATGGTCTACCTGTGTGAAGTATACTTTGCTTTGTGTAGTTATGGAGCTATTTGTTATTTGACCTGGCCTTTTCCTGTCCCTTGTTTCTGGATTCTGGATTTTTCTTTTGCCTTGTGGATTTGTTTGCCTATGTTTGGATTTTCTGGTTTCTGGACTATTTTCTATGTTCTGGATTTTTGCTACTTGACTCTTGGAACTGAATTACTCATTAAATTCTCTGTTTTTTGGTACTCTGCATTTGGGTTCATATCTAAGCACGTTACAATTAATTATTATTATTATTATTATTATTATTATTATTATTATTATTATTATTACTATTAGGCATATTATGATCATGGCCATAATGAAGAACCTTTCAAAAAAAGCCACAATAAGGCTTATGCTTTTGTGGCAGTTTTCTTTTTACCAAGACTATTCCTTTAGTTTTTTAGTACTTAACTCTTGTAGTCTTAATTTACATTTTCTTGTAATTAATGATGGATTGGGCTAAGTCATATGAAGGCTGTGTGCATGTATTAACTCTTACAAAAGGCTATCTGTGGAGCAGCCCACATAAAGAAACTGTGACGTACGTTCTCCCAGGACATTTGCTGCCAAAAGGGAGGATATGTGCCTTCACCACCTCTCTCACTGCATCATTACCATCGTCATCAAAACACAGTCGAAATTTCTGAAGTGCTGATGTGAGTTAGGGGTGATAGGGGTGTAAGCTAACGCCATTACTTCATCCTTCATTGCCCCTGGCCCAGGCAAAGTTTCTGATAAGGGTGGGGGGGGGGCCCATCCATCAAACCCTTACACTTCCAGAAACACCAGACAACGAGAAAACACTCACCCTGGTTTAGGAAAGCACAGGGGGGAGTCTTGGTCAGAAGCAAACAGTCATACGAAGGTTTAGCTCCAAAGTGCTGACCTGTTTTATGGTAAGACACCAGTTACAAGGATTTGTGTTGGCATGTTTATACAGAAAATATATAGCAGCATGAGCTCTCCTGCCTATAAAATTGGTAAACTGCAGGTGCATAGATTACATCAGTGTGGTTTTATCCTGTGGTCAAGCGGCCCAGATGGGTCCAGAGATGAAATAATGCTTGTATGTTATAGGACATGTGGGGATTAAGGTATGCTGTAGCATAATGGTCAATTTTTGTTAAAGCCAAGGACATGCTAGCATCTGAAAATCTGTGTCTCCAGTGTTTACTCATTTGTAGAAGTAGTGACAGTGGTAGCCGTGCGCTGTGGGGTGTGTATATAGCTTGGCAAAGCTCTCTTCCCTCCAGGGGACCCACTGTGTTTGGCTGATCTCAGTAAATCATACAGCCTATGACTCAAAGCCCAAAGACTTTCTGTTTGTATCTCCATGGGAACTTGTAGCAGTTCCAGTGCCTGGGATTCATCGTTCAGTGTTAAGTGCCCAAGGCTTGTGTGTCTGTGTGCAGTCTGTTTACTCTATATATGATCACTAATCCTTTGTGGTGCTCATTATGATGAGTAAGAAGATACAGTACCTGTTTTAGGCTGGTGCATCTCTTCTCTGGACAACCCTGTATATTCATGGACATTAAATGTCTATGGTAATTACATTTATATGCCCACCAATGTATTAGCATTAGCCTGACTAAGGCTGTTCAGTATTAGCCGAACTAAGGCTGACAGTCTAACTAAGCTATGTTCATGGAAATACCATGATTCAGTAGTCATGCTCTGACTGTGGTCTTAGTCAACCTGATCTTTGCACAATTAAAACATACAGTCCGGACTGACACTGGTCAGACTGTTAGAGATAGATTTGAACATGTGAATGCTTAGAGAGATTTACCAGCTTGCACATGGAGCCTCATTTTGAGGCAAAAAGGCTCAGAATTTGTAGAACAAAACGAAAGTTTTTATGCAGCTTTTGTAAATCTGATGGATTGATCCAGTTTCTTAAAGTAACTATGGCCAGACTGAGACAGGCAGCTCAAATCTGATTTTTCAATTTATCTGATTTGAGAAGGACAGATTTTCTGCAGTCCTGAGGATGAAAACCCACAAGAAATTGGACTTTTTTCCAGTTGGATTCAAACCATGTTTATATGTGGTTTCAAATGGTACCTCGGAAATACTCTTCAGTTTGTCCAGTCACTGGACGTCAGATCAAGTCAGATTTAATGTGGATTTTTCATCATTCGGGGCAGTGGTTTTTGACATCATTTGGTTGGTGCTATAAATCACATATTATAGCTCAAACATAAAGAGATTTAACTGTGAATACTATGGCTTTACAATGACTTTAAGTAAAGATTTTAACTTAAAGCCTATCCCTGAATAATAATGGTACTATTAACATTGTAAGTGATAGTGATCATTCGGTCATGCGTGAACACACCACAGCACACAGTGTTCTACACAGTGTGTAGTTCTTCTGCTAACCAGGTTGTGCTTTCTTTGTTGTCAGGCTTTATTTATGTTAATTGCTATATTTCACTATTGTGAAATATAGCACGATTGTTCTGCTGTTGATAGTCATTAAGATACCCATCATGATCTAAACTCATAAATGTGACTGATATGCAAAGTTTTTGCCCCTCCCTAGTCAGCGTGGTCATGAGCACATTTTTATTATTGCAACCAATTTAGATTTGCAAGCAAAGTGATTACAGTTTGACCGTGAATTGACTTTGGTCACACTGTGCCTCACACCTCCAAGGTTGGGGGCTCGAATCCAGGTCCTGGCCTTGTGTGTACAGAGTCTGCATGTTCTCCTCGTGGTGGCGTGGGTTTCCTCCGGGGTGTCCGGTTTCTCCCACAGTCCAAAGACATGCGTGTCAGGTGGGCTGGTGCCCCGCCCAGGGTGAGTCCCTGCCTTGCACCCATTGACCCTGGTATACGTTCCAGGTACCTCTGACCCTAGTGAGGATTAAGTGGTTTCAGAAACAGAGCGAGTGAGTAATTTGAAATCTGAACAGAAGATTTAAGAAACAAAACTGATTTGCGCTTCTTTGTGAACATAGCCTAAGAGCTTAGTCAGGCTGTTGTGTGCACATACATGATTATTTAACAAAACAATTCACAGTTCATAACAATGTTTTAAAAAAGAATGTGTTTTTATCTAATAATGCAATATTCTCTTACATAGCTGACCCCAGTCATGTACTAATACATGTCATAATGAACAAAGCTTAATGCGTATCGAATGAACCATTGAAAAGTGTGTAGTTTGGGCTCTGAACAAATAAAAAGATATAAAAAAGCAACCAAAATGTGTTCTTTAAAATAAAGTAACACTTTGTAGAAACTTAACAATTTACAGAAAGTAAAATTCAATATCCAGTGTGTGTGTGTGTGAACATGCCTTTGGTAATGCAAAGACAGCTGTATATTCTGCTGGATCTAATGTTTTTTTCTGTCATTCAGTCGATGTAAATGCAATAAAATTAGCCAGTTGTAATGCAATTCTATTTATTCTAATTTGGCCCAATACAGAAAATAATCAAGCAATTCATTGACAAACTAAGGAAACAGAGTAAGGTTATCATGCAAAGAAAATAAAGCTTGCTATACATATCGCTGAGTGTCTCCAGCATTAAATATACTAAACCAAATTTGATCAAAACCAAATCAAATAGACTTATATTTTTTGGAGAATTATGTAACTGGATGACCTCAGTAGTTTTATCCTCTACCGCTTGTGAGTGATGAACTCCATGTTAACGTTCATGTTATTCCTCTTATTCATGCTAATAACCTGAACACCAGCCTGAGGGCACTCAGGGCTGCTTGGGTCAGTGCCATAGTGTTTACATACGTGCTGTATAAGCCCTAAATATGAGAGTGCAGTTTATCCTCGCTGCCCTCACTAACCCAAACCATGTGTGAGGAGAAGGACCACCTCTCAGTGCTGTCAGTCAGCCGGCCAGGAGAGCAGTACTGTGGTGCAGAGCACCGCAGGTCATTCAATAACATCCACAGAGCAACACACTTGCATGCATGCGTGCACGTACATTCACCATGCATTTCTGAAGACTACTCATTTGTCACTCATACACATGCTGAGAAGACATTACTGTTCAGAAGTCTTGAAAGACTGATTTCAATCAAAATTAATTTTGTTACAACTGTTTCAGTCACTGCAGGCCTTAACTTCTCGAGGACCCATATGTTAGACCAGAATTTCAATGGACTTTATCCTGCCAGCTCCTTCATACAAAGTCTGTGTAATGTCCGACTGAGTGTACGTGTGAATAGAGCAGGTCATTGTCCGAAGAGTGGGCGTGTTGATAATGATGTCATTTAACTGGGGAAAAAAACAGAAAAATACAAACATTCGAAAGGGCAAAGAAGAAGAAGAAGGGTGATTTGTGTAAAGACGCCAAATGTCCAACTGGAGAGACAACAAGATTCAAAAACTTCTGTCAGTAATAGTCAACACTGAAGTCATCAGACAAATTCAGGGAACGGAAAGAGACCAAATTACAAATGGGTTACGAAATTGCATCATGTCCTCCTGCACGCCCTGCCTTGATGGCACCCCTTGCTTAAACCACACAGAGGATTTCCAGTAGGTGAGAACACGTCCAACTAGGAAATTCTTCTGTTGTGTGCTACGTGTGTTAAATGTCTGGACCTTTCGATCACACATTTTGTCCTCATTTGCACTGTGAAGTGGCCTTTAGCATAATTAAGTACCAATGTTGAATTTGGCTACTGTCTCAAGGGTACCAAGAAAACATGGATGAAGCCTGAAATGGAAAGATGATTAAAACACAATAGCCCAACTAGGTTAGTCTAAAAAATATGAATAAGTCAAGACCTTTAAATGAGTAGCTGACCTAGTCTGACTTAACTACAACTACACCCTGCCTTGTTTTGCCCCTTCATGTGTTTTTGGTGAACTAAATATAATTAAAAAACACTAAAATAAAATGTGATACTTTTATGTAAGTTCATTAGACTCATTAGGCTTTAAGTTTAGCCAGCTGTAGACATTTATAGAGAAGACAATAACTGACTATATACTGCCCTTGGTTTGCTCACTAGGGCAACATTGGCTGTAAAAAACACTATATAAATAAAACTGAATTGAATTGACTGGACACTTTCTGTTTGTAATTTTCACTTTCTGGAATGTCATTAAAAATGAGAACTGTTGAAGGCAAGACAAAATCTGGAAGACCAAGAAAAACTGCTATTGCACAGCAACATCACTCTGCATGATAATTTGACTGATATAGAAATAGTGATGCTCTGACCCACTGTGTAGTGTTGTTCTGCAAACATAATCTAAGTGGAAAGGTCGTAAGAATGTAAACTGAACTTTGAAATCATCACAAAAGTCATTAGCTGAAGTACACAACACAGCACTTATTTTGGCATGAAGTGCTGGGGCCTAAAAAATGAACTCTGGCTACAATCATCAACGGGACGTGTAGAGAAAAAAGGAGAAGCAATTCAACGAAACCAGCTTACGAACTGTTAAGCATGGAGATGGATCTATTATACTCTAGGGCAGGGGTCCCCAACCACCGGGCCGCGGACCGGTATCGGTCCGTGAGTCGTTTGGTACCGGGCCGTACAGAAAGACAGAATAAAAATATCTGATTGATTATCTTTTATTTTGGAAAAAAAAAAAAACACTCATCTCGGTCACGTGATACAGTACATCAAAAATTTAGCCCACAAGCTAGCAAAAAATGAGTAAAAAACAAACGCTCTTTGTTTTTAGTTGTATCTATACTGGTCCGTGAAAATATTGTTTTACATGAAACCGGTCCGTGGAGCAAAAAAGGTTGAGGGCTGCTGCCCTAGTGTTGTGTGGCAGCCAGCAGCACAGAAATGTGGTGGAAGAGAGGGGAAAGGATTCCACCAATTTCAACAAATCCTGGAAATTTAGTCATTGAAGAAACTGAAAAAGAAAAGAAGCTGGACATTACAAGACATTGACCCAGAACATACATCAGAATAACACTTAAACTGCATTGAGAAACAGACGGTCTTAAAATGCCCTTCACTGTTTCTGACTTGAACATTACAATAGCTAGTACTAATCTAGTAATAAGTATCTAGTGTTTACATTCATATTAATCTACATTATCATAGATTGCACATAATTTCCTGAAAGATGTAAGAATGTAAGTGTTAGATGTGTGTAGAATAATGACCAGAGCTGTAGATGATTATAATAACTTAATTCTAACATTCATCATTAATGATTCTAGAAAATTGAAAATCTAGAATTAACATCCAGAATGTCTCGAAACGTGATGATCAAATCTCAAGGCAGATAACATGATAGGAAATCCAGTAATTAAAATGTTCACTTTGTCATTTAGAAATTTTGGTGCTCACAAAACACTTACATTTTGAATAAAAGATCTTAAAATACTTTGTGGTATCTAGTTTATAAACCAAACCTTTTATCCACCACTTTTCTAATATAAGTCACTGTGTCATACAGCTTTCTCAATCAGTATGGGATTATCTACAGCTCTGTTCACCATTCTGGCCCTTGAAATCACATTTTTTTTTTATAGCTTCTTACAAATGAGCTGAAACCTATGGAGATGTAAAGTAATAGTGTTTCATATACACACACACACACACACACTGATGCAAATGTAAACACAGGGTGGTTGTTAGGAGGGCTGTGGGAGATGTTTCCGCATCGACTGGGTTCTGGGTGTTCGTGTGGAGTGTGTTTGGGTTTAGGGAGTATAGCAGCTGAACTCAGCATGACACTCCGGGTCACACAGAGGCTCTCTCTCCCCTTCACTTGGCCTGCTTTCCCCCTTTTCCTCTCTGCAAATTTCCTTCATTCTCTCTCTCTCTCTCTCTCTCTCTCTCTCTCTCTTTCTCTCTCTCTCTCTCTCCTTCTCCTTCAACATCCTTCTCAACGATTCTTACTTTCTTTTACCTCACTTTTACATCTCCTTCCTCTTCATTGTTCTCTCCATTTGACTGCACAATGAGTATACATTTACAGGTATTTGCAGACATCAGCCTGCAAATCAGTGAGTCCCCTTTGAGCACAGAAATATAACATAGAGGTGTGTAATCATAGCACTGAAGGGTAGTTTTGAACAGGTTCCATATTTGATCATGGGGACTTTCTGCTTGTATCTTCACCTGTGTTCTAAGTGAACTAATTTGAGAGCTGAATGAGGAGTAAAGTGGGAACTGACCAGTAGAAGCATCCCGACTTCATATTGGACAGGCTTAACTAATTATACTCATTATTTATTTTAATGCATATTCACCTTATACTCATTATTTAATGCACTGCTAGCACCTACTGACTTCTAATTCCTTTCTCATATTTACTTATTTTTAACCATACTTTAAGTTGGCTTACAACAATGAGAGGAAAGACATTGCCTGCATATTTGGAAACATGGAGCTCAATTTGATTGGTCATATAATGCACAGTTTTGATTTGATGATTTGCTTTTTTATCTATTACCGAATACCACAAATCTTTACCCAGGAGTAGGTCACAGACATGTACATATGAAAACTATACAGTACATGGCTCCGAGTATATGGACATTCAACAACATGAACATGATGAACATGTTCATTTTAAAACCATAGGCATTAATACTGAGTTTGTCCCACTTTGCTGCTATAACAGCTGCACACTTCTGGGAAGGCTTGACATAAGGTTTTGCACAGGGCATTGTAATGTCTGCTAAATGGCATAAATGTAAATGTAAATGTAATGTCCTCTCCATGACAGAAAGGATCTTCCTCAAACTGGAGCCACAAGGCTCTCTGGAATGTCAATGCTCTAGCGTTAGGATTTCTTTTCTCTGGAACTAAGAGGCCCAAATCACGAAAAACAGCCCAGACCATTATTCTATCTCCACCAGACCATACAGTTTCAACTTTGAACATTCTCGCGATTAGTTAAGATGTCTTTCATGTGATGCTTTTTCAAAACTGGAACTGGTTCAGTTGCTGAAAGGCAACATGTTAGAAATACATGAGTCATCAGTACATGAGTCATCAGTCTTTTGCTTCAAGAGTCCATGGCTCTTGCATCCCAAAGCTTTCCTTTACATTTTTCGTGCCTTTTTGGTTTTTCTTTTTTGCAACTTCGGGTCAGTGTGCTCATGACAAAGCAAGTAGAACATTCTTGGAGCAAAATAACTGATCTGAGTAAAAGTTGATCTATTCTTCAATCTAATTGCTTTTAGAGCATGATGAAGACAGATGTTGGTGGCAGCTCTCCACCCTAGAATCTCTTGATGAGCTGATTGAAGCCATGCAGCCTGAACATGAGTCATGTGAACCAAACAGGAGTCGGCTGGCTCTGTGAAGAAGCTCCCTTTGTTTGAATTAGATGAGCGCAGAGGGAGTTCACCCAGAAGGCCGTTTCTGCTCAATACGCTCTGAAGAATACACTGCTGTAAATAAGAATGCTTACTAAATGTGATGATAGCAGCCCCTAATCTCAGTGTTAGTGAGGGTGTGTTTGTGTTTGTGTGTGCAGTATAAAAGTGCATGCTTTGTCCCATGTGTTTAGCATCTGCTGCAGCCCTGATGCCAAGATGCTTGCTATCATCAGCAGCCTTGTGGCCTTTTTTTGCTGTTGAGACTTGTTGAGAGCAACACTGGGCAAATCAAATTTAGGTCAGATTCCTTGAAACACCTGATGTAAAAAAATTACAAACTTGACAGTCGACAGTAGTTTGGCCTTATTAATCATATCATTGCTATTTTTTTCACATGGCTGTAAATCATGAGATGTGTGATGAGGTCATGGAATTTTAAATATTTATTCACTAATGTAAACAATTGTAAACAAATGTAAACAATTCACTTTGTTTATTTATTCACTAATGTAAATGTAAAAGTAATTTTCTAACTCAGGGTGTCTTATTTCCTACCTCAGCCTTTACTGTTTGTCAAATAGATGTTCACAGTAAACTAATGCTTGTTTGGCTAATGTGACCTTATTTTGAACTTTAAATGGGCTTACATTGGAATGGTTAGTGATTAAAAAATGGATGTAGACTATGATGCTTTAATAACTTTAATGCTTTGATAAATGACATGAAAGTGTGTAGTTTGATCAAAGAAAACTTTACACGTAAAAATAATCAAATTATCCAAGTATCACCCAGTATCACCCAAATTATCCAAGTATCACCCACCCTGTTTTGCTGCCGGTGCTGCTCGGCGTCTCAGCGTGCTTTGGCGTGTTTGTATTGTGTTCTAGTCACTAATTGTA
>JBBPCZ010053471.1:0-12742 GCA_037974445.1 Brycinus macrolepidotus | reverse complement strand
TTAGTTCTATATAGAATATATATATATAGTTCTGTGCAAAAGTCTTGAGCCCTTCGTATGTCTTTATATTTTGCTTTGAATCACCTTGTTGGTGCAAAAATACAAATTTATGCCTGTTAGACTCTTTATCTTTGGCATATTGAGTAGATTAAATGAAAGAAATAGGAACAAATGTTTTACTGTGACAGGCTGCAATGCACCTAAAGATACAAGGAGCCTAGACAAAGGTGTTCCAACCACTCAGCATTCAGCACCACTAGTATACTGATCAATGGCCTGGGGGCAGGTTGGGTGTGGGGGGTGGGGGGGGCGGTTGGGGGTGTGATGCAGGGCTGCTGTCACACTCTTCTTCAGAGTGGAACCGAACGTTTTCAGTGTTGATCTAAATAAAGTTCTCTGAGGGCTGGGTCCCCGAGAGGAAGTCGCGGAGGGATATGGTTACTGTGAAAATAACCCTGCTAACAACATGTGGAGAACCTCAACCAATCAGAATAAGCCGTTGAAGCTGACTGTAACGTAATGAGGTGTAATGATGATGATGATGATGAAGATAAAGTCTTACCCCGGAGCCGCAGTAGCGTCCGAGTCGTGGTGCTTTGGTATCTGCTCCGTCGAACAGCTCCATGTAATCGTATCCGCAGTCAGCCTCCTCCTCCAGCTCGAAGGTCTGGAAGATGAGCTCCACGCCGTACCCCTTCTCCGCTGAGACCACCCACTCACAGTCGGAAGCTCCGGGGTAGTTGTTGTCGCCGAACTGAGCGTGGGAGTAAAAGTCTTTGGTCTTCACCTCGGCCTTCAGAGCTCCTCCACACTCTGGAGAACAACAGCAACAACATTTAAAGCGACAGTTCAGCAAAAATCACCCCAGCACTGCTCACCCCAAAACTTTTTGCACTGAACTAGAATGGATTTTTGTGAGAAAATGCGAAGTGTGATTGTGCTCACAGATTAGAAGTTTATATTTTGTTTTAAAATAAAAGCAAAAAAGTTTGTGTTCAGAGCAGAACTCAACCTCTGGATCTACAGACCAGCGGTTCCACCACTGAGCCACAGGGGCGGGGCTTAGCTCAGAGCGCTGAGCTGTGGAGGCATGGCTTAGTTATAGTCAAAGATGACTGAAAACAGGTGGAAAAAAATAAAGACTCGATGGAGCAGAAA
This sequence comes from Brycinus macrolepidotus, assembly GCA_037974445.1. Taxonomy (NCBI): domain Eukaryota; kingdom Metazoa; phylum Chordata; class Actinopteri; order Characiformes; family Alestidae; genus Brycinus; species Brycinus macrolepidotus. Next base: position 11,584 of record JBBPCZ010053471.1, on the reverse strand, counting down.
CAAAAATTCACTTTAAACTGCTCTAACTAACACCAATTGATCATTTCATTAATAATAACCAAATGTTACAAATGTTTTTCATTCATTTCCGTTCGGTGCTGCAGCTTGAATCACGATGCTTGAACGTTCTGCTTTCGTACCCAAGGTGACTCGCCTACAAAATTACGAACTTTATACAAAGGGTAGATTCAAACTGGTGCCTCTCCTGACTCTCTTCATTCAGCACCACATTTTACCACTGAACCACAGAGGGGGATGTTAACTTACTGTTGCAATCCCATTAACTATGGCATTAATTCATGTAAAACCGGCCTCCAGCCCCAGAAGAAAAATACTGTTAAGTTTACAGGCAGAAGACTTTACTCCAGAGAAGAAGAAGCAGAAGGATCTGGAACCTGCGCTGTGAGAAGCCTGGAAGCCCCTCTTCTGCACCGAGCTGTCAGAGAAGAAGCGCAGAAACATCTTGTTCCCGCTGGAGACGACAGGGGGCGGTTTTTTACTCCCACAGAACCGTCCCAGACTGGGAGCCCGGCTGTCAGGACCATCAAAAATCACCAGGTGATCATAGGAACATTCCAGATGGCTCTCCATGTCTATTTCATTAAAGGCCTGAGAGAGAGAGAAAGAGAGAGAGAGATCATTAGAAAGAGAGAGAGAGAGAGAGAGAGAGAGAGAGAGGAGAGAGAGATAGAGAGGGGGGAGGGAGAGAGAGAGAGAGAGAGAGAGAGAGAGAGAGAGAGCTGTTGAAGGTACCAGTTTGATTCGGTGTCCAGGTGTGATGGACAGGGCCCAGCTGCAGGATTTTTTACTGGGGTATTTATCGGGCCAGTTAGGGCTGGTGATGGTGCCGGACACACTGATGATGACCTGGTCACAGCCCGCTGTAAACACAAACATAAACAACAAGACTTCATTCATTTAAAGTCAATCAGTTTCCCCCTTTTGCTTCAAAAGTAGTCGAGCAGCTGAGATGTTTTACTCTCTGCCTCCCTCTGGTGGCCGACTGCAGCCGTGATGGTCTATCACTTACAGGTGAGACCACTTTTGAGGGAGAACATCACTCTAGTCGTTCTGGAGGTTCTAGATACATCACTGACTGTGAATGTGAGCAGCAGTCTAACCAGTGAGTGTGTGTCAGATGGTCTAACCAGCAAGTATGTGTCAGATGGTGTAACCAGTGTGTGAGTGTGTCAGATGGTCTAACCACTGGGTGTACATCTGGTGGACTCAAGAGTGGATGAGTGTCAGATGGTCTAACCAGTGGGAGTGTGTCAGACGGTATAACCAGTAGCTATGTGTTACTGAAGGCTGTTATCTCTCTCTCTCTCTCTCTCGATTTCTCCAACTCTGTCTTTTCTGTTTTCCTCCTCTCTTTTTCACTTTTCTCAATTTTTTCTTCTCTCTTTTCCTTTTTCTATGCTCCCGTTTCTCCCTGTTGCCTTGGTGATAATGAGGATTGGCGGTGTTGAGCCCGCGGACATAAACGGTGCAAAAATTAGTATATAAATGATATGAGATTAGTTTGAGCCAAGAAACACAAAGTGATCCAAAACAAACACAATTCCGAAATGTTGTAAAATGTTGCACAGGAATCCTGTCGAAGTTCATTTTGCACGATTCCAAGGATTCTGACAGAGGTCAAATAGGCTCAAGCCACAAGATTCCAAATGAGGCTAAAGGTGCTTGAGCCTCAAGGCTCCAAATGAGGTTAATTATGCCCCAGTCACGGAACTCAGATTGATTATGCTTGAGTCTTGAGATTCCAAATGAGGTTAAATGTGCTTGATCAATGGGATTCTGATCGAGTCCACTGAAATTCCAATTCAAAGCTGGAATTCTGGGATAGCTGAGAGGTGTTACAGGAACAGCAGTACAGGACTGATCCACAGAATTGAAACATTAGTTCTCCAAACACGAGCAGAGGGGAGAGAGCAGATGGAGGTGAGGATGTAAGAAACAGTGTTTATGCTGAACACACGTCCTGAAAATTACATTTAATAAAACAATTCTTACATGTTTTCCCAGCTGAAACGAGAAGCTGAAGTGTTAAGAGCCATTCTTGTTTACTGCAGTAAACAATCGGTTCCACCGAGTAACGTAGCTCATAAACCACAACCTAAAAAAAGAAGGAACTGTCCTCAAGACAAGGGGCCTGGTGGAAATAATCTATAGAAGTAATCTATGGTTGCCAAGCAACATAATAGTCATAGATTATCCCGAGAATGGCGGAGTGGGGTTTAATAACTACGGGCATTTGTGCAGAATTCAGCTGATTATGGCTCATCTGGAATCTGAGTGATGTTCCAGATGAAAGGATAGCATCAAGGACAGGTGCTTTTTTTTTATATGGTTCTCCTTATAGACGGATAAAAAACTGAATATTTTTCAATTCATCTCTCTGAGACTTTGTCATTTTGTGACTGTATAAGCACCGCAACTACATATAAAACATAACAGCCGGATATTTAGCTGAGCCACATAACTGTGAAGATTAAAGCCCTACATTTATAACCTATAACCCCCGACATACTGTTCTGTTCACAGAGGAGGTGAATGGAACCAGACGTCTGCCTCCAAAATCCCCCCACACAGAAAGTTATTCGATCAAATGGTTCTAGTTGCACCGCCTTACGCCTGAGACGTTGTTCTGCCAGAGCTCTGAGAAGCTTTTGGTCCTAAAACTAAACCCCATTCATGGTGGAGGGATACATGCAGGGTGTCATGAAGCAAAGTAGTCCCCAAAGAAAATTTAGTTCAGATTCTCCACTATTTTAACATCCATATAAACACTCAGAGACACGTGGAGCTTCACTGGGGAGCGATAGTGAATAAAACGTCTGGATTTGTGTTGGAGACGTCTGGTTCCATTCACCACCACTGCAAAGAAGTTTAATTTTTTGATGCTGAATGTAAGTAAACAGCAGGGGCTGCTCTGACCACAGTACTCCCTGTGGAGGGCAGCGCACCTTCTTTGCAGTCGTGTTTATTATCGTGGAGGATGAATCCGCTCCGGCATTGACAGGTGTAACTCCCAAACGTGTTCACACACTCCTGCTGACAGCCACCGTTCTCCTTAGAGCATTCGTCTTTATCTGAAACAGAAAATTAATATTAATAATAATAACATGTCAACACTCACCGGGAAACACATTCTGACCTGATTTACCTGGGGGATGAGAGATAGAGAGAAAGAGAGAGAGAGAGAGAGAGAGAGAGAGAGAGAGAGAGGGAGAGAGAGAGAGAGAGAGGGAGAGAGAAAAAAGAGTGAAAGAGAGTGAAAGAGGAGAGAGAGAAAGAAAGAGCGGGACAAAGAGAAAGTGGAAGGGGGAAAGTGAGAGAGAGAGGGAAAGAAAGAAAGAAGAAAAGGGCGAGAGAGAGAGAAAGAGAGAGTGTGTGAAAGACAATGAGAGAAAGAGACAGAAAGGAAGAGTGTGAGAGAGAGACAGAAGAAAGGGGAAAGGAGAGTGAAAGAGGAGAGAGAGAGAGAGAAGAGAGAGTGACAGAGAAAAGTGAGAGAGAGAGGAAGAGTGACAGAGGGAGAGAGAGAGAGAAGAGGGAGAGACAGAGAGCGAGAGAGTAAAAGAGAAGGAGAGTGAAAAAGAAGGGGGGAGAGAGAGAGACAGGAAGAGTGAGAGAGGGAAAGGAAGAGAGGGAGGGAAAGAAAGAGAAGAAGAAAAGGGAGATAGAGAGAAAGAGTGAGAGTGAAAGACAAAGACACATAGGAAGAAAGGAAGAGTGTGAGAGAGAGGGAGGGAGAAGAAAGGGGGAAAGAGAGTGAAAGAGGAGAGAGAGAGAGAAAGAGAGAGAGAAGAAGAGAGAGAGAGAGAGCGAGCTAGAAAAAGAGAGGGAGAGAGAAAGGGGAGAGGGAAAGTGAAAGGGAGGGGGAAAGAAAGAAAAGAAAAGGGGAGAGAGAAAGGGAGAGAGAGCATGAAAGACAATGAGAAAGAGAGAGAAAGGAAGAGTGTGAGAGAGAGAGATAGAAGAAAGGGGAAAAGAGAGTGAAAGAGGAGAGAGAGAGTGAAAGGGGAGGGAGAAAGAGAGAGGAGAGACCATGACAGAGGAAAGTGACAGACAGAGGAAGAGTGACAGAGAGAGAAGAGGGAGAGAGCGAGAGAGAGCGAGAGAGTGAAAGAGAAGGAGAGTGAAAAAGAAGGGGAGAGAGCGAGAGACAGGAAAAGTGAGAGAGGGAAAAGAAGAGAGAGAGAGTTTTCTCGGTGATAAAATGAAATGAAAAGAAAAGTCGGTCTGAGGCGAGTGTGTGATGGTTTAGAGTTATTGATTATTAATATTTCCATTATTTGTCGCTGCATTAGCCTCGTAGCTTCAGAACTAAAACTAAAGAGGCACCATATATTTTGTGTAAGGCAGAAAACTGTATAGATTCATTTTGAAATCTCTTTAAACGGCCGATCTGGTTCGTGATTCCCTACCGGAGAAGAAGTGGGCCTTGAAGCCCCTCTTGGAGACGGTGTTGTCAGACTTGAACTCCACCCTCATGTTGTTGGAGAGGGAGGTGATGGGGTCCAACCGGGCAGAACCGCAGAACTTCCCATGGAGTCTGGAATCAGCAGAGAGACCACTGCGCACCTCCATGTAATCATACTTACACACCTAAAACACACACACACACACGCACACACACACACACCACATAACCATACTTACAAACCTGAAACACACACACACACACACACACACACATCTCACACACCACATAACCATACTTACACACCTGAAACACACACACACACACACACACACACACACACACACACACACACACACACACACCTCTCACACACCACATAACCATATTTACACACCTGAAACACAGCGGGCTCAGAATAAGTCATACACACTGAGATTTTCTATATTTGTATGTTACTCACACAATATTTACTAAAAATACGCTCAAGATTCTTGAGTTCCTTTATTATCCAGAAAATGTCATTTTTTATTCATCACGACTGACCTAAAAAAAGGCCACCTAATATAACAAGATGCATTTCCGTCAGAAAATGCAAAGGGTGATTGCGTGGTTGCTATAAAACCAGTGTTTGGAGACACCCCACATTGATTTTATGGGCCAAAAAAAGCCTTTTTTTTTTTTTTTTATAACTGACCTGATCTTTATTGTCTTGAAGTCTGTTTATTAGTACGGTATATGTTTCTTCGTGTTTTGTCACTTTGTGGCTGCTATATCCATGACTTCACAGACCTTTTTGAAGGTGACTCAACCGTCCACTCTCTCTCCCCATACATTACAGAGCTGACTTGACCACAGAAATCAATTTTTTTAAACGATCAATGCTCTGCCCCTGATGAACTGATAAAAAAGTTGTATACATACACACTGCAATGAATATTAATGGACATTTTGATGTTAGAAACATCCCAATATTTCAAAAACTGTAGGAGGAGAAGAGGCGCCAAATTCCAGCTATAAAAAGAATAATAATAATAAAAAAAAACTTCAGAAGAACAGTAGCGTAATTGCTGACACAGTCACACTAATTATAATTATACACCAGCCGGTGTTGCTTTGATGTGTGTCAGGTGGTTCAAGGCATAAAATGTAAAGATTTGTTTGTGTGTGTGTTTTTATGGTGTGTCTTGAGTGTCCTGCATGGTGCTCCATCCATCAGTTGGTGTGTCAGCTGTTGGGACGCAGCCCGAGTTTAGTGTGATGGACTGTCAGATAAATATAAATATAAACCTATGAGTGTAAAGACGATGGCGTATCGACTGTAATCCTGAATCTCCATTAACCTGCAGTGTTGATCAGCAGTTAGAAGTGTTAGAATGTTCAGTGTCGAACGTTCCAGATCACACCGGTGGAAATGAAAAGATGTCAGGTGGCGCAACCATGTGACGCTACGTGCTGAAGGATTAATGCCTGAACTATACATAGACACACACAGTGCTGCTACACACTCACGTCGTTGCCCTCCATGTCGAAGCTGTCGAACAGTAGGGTGATGCGGTGGTGTGCGGGGGCCACCAGCTGCCACACACAGTTTTTGTTGGGGGGGTACTCACGAGGCCAGCCGGGGCTGCTGAAGGAGCCGTTCAGCTTGGTGATAAAACCTCCACACGCAGCTGCTGAGATCAAACAGAGCGAACGTTAACACACTGAGTGGACATTAAAGTTACAGCACGCCTCATTTCTTTATAATTTGCTTTGAATCACCTTGTTGGTGAAGAAACACTATTTTTTGTCTATCAAACTGTCTCATCTTTGGTATATTGAGTAGATAAAATGAAAGAAACAGGAACAAATGTTTTACTGCGACAGGCTGCAAAGTGCCTAAAGATACAAGGTGTCTAGATAAAGGAGTTCCAACCATTTAGCACTCAGCACCACCAGTATACTGATCATCTGGAATCATCTGCACCTGTTTCTTCACTGGTTCAGGCCTCAAGTTAGATGGTCTTTGTTCTGCTTGACTGATTCATCCGTACGTCACTGTGTGTCTTAACAAACAAAAACATTCCTCTGAAACTGGTCAGGTTCAGGGACTGGACTGAAAATGAGTGTCTTTGAAAGTCCTTCAGGAAGCCTGGATAACTGTTCCTCAAGACCACATTAAAAATACAAGAAAGTCTTTGGAAGCAAAGTATGAAGAATGAGGGGTGGATCAAGCTGCAATCAAATCCTCACAGCAATGTTCCAGCATCAGTACCTGACCTCACTAACACTCTCAGGGCTGCAATCAAATCCTGTTTACAAACTACTGGACACAGAGTTTATTTATGAATGTGTGATGTGTGTGTTTGGATGCGTGATGTGTGTGAAATGCATGAGTGATGTGTGTGTTTGTGTGTGTGTGTGTGTGTGTGTGTCTGTCTGTCTGTTTACATTCAGACTCACCCTCGCAGCTGCGGCGGTCGGACGCCAGTTCAAAGCCTGGCTCACATGCACAGCGATAACTGCCCAGAGTGTTTATACACTTCTGCACACACTCACCCTTATCAGGCCTGGAACACTCATCAATCTCTACAGAGAGAGAGAGGGGGAAAGAAAGAGAGAGAGGGGGGTGAGAGAGAGAGAGAAAGAGAGAGAACAGAGAGAAAGGGAAAGAGAGAGAGAGAGAGAGAGAGAGAGAGAGAGAGACAGAGCGAGAATGAGCTTGACCTTTTACTTAAAAAACGGACTGTTTATGTAAATGAGCAGGTATTCAGTGAGGGGATACTCAGATTACAGTTGAGTCTCTGATGTGTTTCGGCACAGATAGTTCAATAACAACACCCCTCCCCCCAATTACAAATGTACCTGATCAGCAAAGACATGTTTGTACCTAAAGCTTGCTTTTTAGCTTTAGCACTGGAGTCAGGGCCATCGTCATCATCGTTGGGGGCATCGTCATGGAGACATGGCAATCAAAGCCCCCAACAAATGGAAACTACAACCCCATCTCCCGTCAACAAGTCAATCCCCTTACCCACAAATTGCAGAAACCAACTCCTTCCCCCCCATCCGTATTCAGTGATCTCTAACAGGCTCGCTTATGTGGTTTCTGATACTGTACGACTCACTGTTACCTAGTGAGTCTTTGGACAAAAGGACTAAAGGATGTTACCACAGGAACCTGAATTTTGGTTATACCCATTTCTGCACTGATGCTAAACGACACTCAACACACCTTGGCTATTCGACTACATTTGGAGTAGGGGTGCGGGGGTGAGGGGTGGGGGCAGGGTTTAAGACTGTAGACTCTCTGACCAGACTGTGGGTTTAACTCCTCTTACCTTTGAAAAAATTGGCTGAAAATCCCCCCTTGTTCACGGAGCCGTCAGAGACAAACTTCATCCACAGCTGGCTGGAGCTGCTCTTGATGTCGCTGGGTTTCTCGTATCCACAGAAGCGCCCGATTAGGGGACTGCTTTCCGAATCTCCGTCCCGCACCTCCAGATAGTCGTACGCACAGCTGTCATGCCGCTCAATCTGAGGGGGCAAAAGGTCACTTTTACGTGTCTGGTCCAGATGTTTTTCTAAACACATTCTGCAGTTTAACTTTAAATAAGAAGCAGCTTCATGTGATACTCAGGCTTTTATTAAACCGCAAACTGGGGCTGTACGATATATATTGTCTGTTTACTTCTATCACAATATCAGTCTCTACAATACTCTACAAGGCTGCAATATGCAGATGAGCCTCTAACCAATCTTATACTCCACCACTAAAAACAAGCAGAGGAACATCATGAGAGCTGGTCTGAAGATCTCCAGCTTTTATTCACCCTTAGAAATAACAGTTACAGCCAGAGACGAGAATTTCTCACTCAGAAACTTCAACACCTGTAAATCTTTACCACGTTTGTGATTAGTGCTGTACTATATATTATCTCTCAATAGATAGCGGTCTCTTCAATACTGAGATCACAGAAGGCTGCAATATGCGAATGAGCCTCTAACCAATCACAGTGTTTCTGACAGGGTGACCAATCACAGCTCCAGGTGAGTTACTGGGTGTTCTGATGGATCGAGGTCTTCATGAAATCCAACAAAATATAAATTTTTTTTGTCCAGTCTGTAACCATTAAAGATTCACCAAGGTGTTTTTGAAATGACTCATATTCAGTATTTTTCTTATACTCCATTTTCTGCAAACTTTCTATCCAAAATGTATTTCACAATTCATTATAGTTTATTTTTTCACAGTCATTTTCCAATCTTTCTTTACCCCTTAGAACTAAATAGGCTGTTTCTGTTTCTGTACCTTTATGACAAATATGTAAATGACCTCTTTTCTAATTGGCTGCCCTGAATAGCAGCTCATTCATAAGGCGGCAAGGAACTGAAACATGATTCAAGATGATCACTGTGTAAGCTAAAGGCAGTGAATGTGTTGATATTCTATTCTATTACATTTTTTGCACACTGTACAGATCCTGTTTGTGTTTGTAATGCCTGTTGATTTGGAATATACCGTTTTCTGTATATTTTATTACCTTAGTTAAGCCTCTTAAAAATTTCTCTTAATTTAATATATATTATTTGATAAGTTTATTGCACAGTTTTACGGGTCAATTCAGGGGCCACATTTCACTGCATGTTGTACTTCTATAACTATGTATGTCACAAATGAAGAATCAAGAATCTTGATGAGAAGTTCCAGTTTTGCCCAGCAGGTGGCGACACTTATTCGAAAACAGCCGAGACGTAGAGTGCTGCGTCCACCCCTCATTAAAAATGCTTCTGGCGCCCATGCCTCAGAGGTCAAAACAATTTGTCCTTTACCTCAAACGACTGGAAGTGAAGTCCCACGTTAAAGCCCTGAGCCACCCTCATCTTCCACACACACGCTTTGTTGGGACGGTAGTCATCAGGGTAGTTTGGCGACTGAATCTGACCGCTGTCCTTCCGCACGTCTCCCCCACAGATCGCTGAGGACAAATCAGCAGCGTCAGACTGGACCGAGAGTATCATTTTATCACACTTTTTCTCATTGATGTCAATGCCGACCCAATTAAATGATAACATCACAGAAGAAACTGTTAATTGACCGACACTGGCTGCCCATGGCTGCTCCAATTAAATTCAAGTCACAGACACTGGCCTACAGCGGGACATCTGGGTCTGCACCCAGTTATCATTCAGGCTTATGTTGCTACACTAACAGTCAAAAGTTTTGGCACACACTGAGATTTTCTACATTTGCATGTTACTCACTTAACATCTACTAAAAACACACTCAATATTATTTGCTAACAAATCATTTTACAGTATTTTCACTGTTTATTAGCCTCAAAAAGTCATATTTTTTATTCATCACTACTGACCTACAAATTAGCAAACAAGCCCCCCAATAACAAACTAACCCACAGTGTATGGCCGGTCTTTGTCCAAAAACCACATCCAAGGAGTTTTACTTTCTTAGCTGCTGCGGCTCGAGTATGGCTCAGGTTTGGCTTGGATACGGCTCGAGTACAGGTCAGTACAGCTAGGGTTCGGCTTGGGTATGGGTTGGTACAGCTTGGGTATGGGTTGGGTTTGGCTCGGGTTTGGCTTGGGTACGGCTTGGGTATGGGTCAGTAGGGCTCAGGTACAGCTCAGGTACAAGTCAGTATGGCATGGGTACAGCTTGGGTATTTGTCAGGTACGTGTTGGTAGTGTTCATGTACAGCTCGGGTTTGGCTTGTGTACAGCTCGGGTACAGATCGGTAGAGCTAGGGTACAGCGAGGGTACAGCTAGGGTATGGCTCGGGTATGGCACGGGTACGGCTCAGGTACGACTCGGTTTGTGTGAACAGGGTATTGTGTGTTCGTACCTTCATACACAGCGGAGAACCCTTTCCCCACCCAGTTGCTGCTGCTGCGGAACTCCACCCACAGCCGGCTGTCCGAGGAGACAATGGGCTCTGGGAGCTGGTCGCCACAGAAACGGCCTGCAGACAAAATACGAACATAACGACCTCAGAGTGATGATTGGACACGAGTCAGATCAGATGGAAATGTGTAATTTAGATGCACTTAAAGTGACAGAAAACATTACATATACACCACAATTTGTGGTGCAATTTGCTCCTTTCGTGATTTTACTGTTGTGAAATAGAACCACCCAGAGGAGGATTTTGCTGCTTACAAATAAATCAGAAATAAATTATCCTCTTATTTGGAGATTATTGAAGTCTGACTTGTTTCTCCTAAATCCCCCTTTAGGAGAAATAAGGAGCAAAAGAAAAAAAATGAACTTATGACAGAAGTTCTTCTGCTGTTCTCATCGGCTTCTCAGTTTTCCTCTCCGTAACAACCTTATGGATCTCAAAACTGTCTGACTTTGATAGTCGAGATTTGAATTTGATCACTAAGACAAATTTCAGATGTTGTTCAGACTCATTTATGGGAAAAAACCTTGTTTTTTCTTGTGGTTTACGTGAAGATCTGATGATCTGAGACAAATAAAGATCAGAGCAGTGAGAGAAAATAATTTTCATTTTAAGATCTTAAAATAGTATCGGGCTGAGATTAGAGGAAGGCTCTTTCTCAGGAGCTGGATAGAAAAGAGTCTTATTGTGAATTTTACTTTAATCTGGGAGCTTTAACAGTGAGAGAAGAGACAGTGGGGGTGAATACAGAAACCTTTTAAAGGAGCTTTCCTCCAGAACCCATCTCGGACCTCCACATGGTCGTACCAGCACAGGTGGCTCCGGTACAGATCCACAGAGGTGAAGTTCAGGACAATCTGACACACAGAAATCAGAACAAACACACAGTCTGATTTACATCTGATCTGGACTCAAATACAGAACAGCAGTCTTCTTCAACTGAAATTTTTTTTTAAAAAGCTTTTTATCTGGGCAATAATACAGTAAAAAGTGTTTTATTAACACTAATATTAGAATAAATCTATTAATATCATTAATATAGTAAAGAGTGATTTTATTAACACAAATATTAGAATAAATCCATTAATATCATTACTACTGTGAAGAGCGATGTTCTGTGTATTGTTTATTTGAGCAGTGAGAATTTTTATTAACACTAATATTACAATAATGTATTAATACTAGGGGTGGGACTCGATTAAAAAAATTAATCTAATTAATTAGAGGCTTTGTAATTAATTAATCTTGATTAATC
>JBBPCZ010053404.1:0-12743 GCA_037974445.1 Brycinus macrolepidotus | reverse complement strand
TATGCATTATTATTTTTACTTAAGTAAAGTACAGATACGTGAAAATGTACTTAAGTACAGTAACGAAGTACAAATACATTGTTACATTCCACCACAGTGGTGAAGAGTATAAATTGCACAGTTTGCCAGCCCTGAAATGGTAAACGGTGCATTAAGGTCTCAGTTGTGTTGCTAAAGCCCAGTTATCATAATGTTGGACTTTCCAGTCTTTTCTCTCTCCTGGTAATTCATTAGGCAGCAATAAAGAAGCGAAACAGAGCTGGAAATTAGGTCACCTGTTACTTTTTAAGTCAATGGATAAGAAAAGAAATGCTGACAAGGCTGATGCATGTCAGGATAGAGCCATCGCTTCAAAAGAGACCAAACACACAATAAACACATTCAAAGATGAATTTTACTGATGGTATTATTATTATTATTTTGTTCAAAATTTGTATAGATGTCTCAATAGCATCATTATCATGAATTTTAATGAATTTTATGGTAATAATTGTGAAAAAAAAAATACTAACCTCCTCTGTCCCACAAAAACAGATCGGAATCAGAACCTACATCATTACTTTTACTATGTAAGTGGGCAAAATGTGCTCAAATGAGGAGTGCCAGAGATATATTCAGAAATACCAATTTTGTTGTGAGGAACACATACCTCCTACAACCTCTTTTTCAAAATAAGCCTCTGTCTTTGAGTGTGCATATATTATGGGATGAGAGATCCACAGGTCCTGTCTGAAAAACAACACTAATCAGCATATCAGGGCTAAATCAGCTAACACGTCCAGGCCCTCAAGGCAGCAGACAATGGAGTAGAAGGCAGCAGCTTGTGCTTCTGGAGATGTGCTGATAACGTCATGCAGGCTACATAGCTTTTGTAGGCCTCCAGCTGCTTTGATCTTTTCCAGACATGCATAGAAATGTGCAGCTAATCCAGGCACCATAGCAAGAGTTTGAAACATGTATATGTTGGATACGATTTTCAAAATGTTATAAAGACAATTTTTTTTTTTGATGTCTTAACATGTTAAAGCCCAACAAAATTAATATTCAAAATCCTCAAAACCTCAAAGAACTCCAAAAACAGCTGCTATATCATCACTCTTGCCATTAAGCAAAACAACTAACATTAATACACACTTCTTATGAAGCAAATTAAAGCATTTCCACTTTAAACATTGCTGTGCGTCTGACTCCCAATTAAAATAAAGTTAAAACATTTATATTCATGTCTATATGCATTATTTTACAATGACTTCAAGCAGTCAGTTGGACCTTCCTGAGGCAAAGCGTCTTAAAAATATTTGGAGAATGAATTTAGGAGGTGTTTCAGTAAATGTAATACGTCACAGTATATTTGACACTGTAGACTGTAGTTTGAGTCCAAAATGATTGGCTTCTAGTCATTTGTTCTTGTAAAATGATGTGGATTTTTTTTTTGAAAGAGAGGGGGGCTCTACTATCCCATTTATACCAGCCATCCATGTCAGTGACTATCTGGGGAATTAAAAGGCAGATGCTTCTCATTTTTGCATCAGTTTCCCAGACAGATATTGAGCTTGGCCCTGGACAACAAAGCATTGTGAATGTAGGTTCTACACTGAAAGGAAAATGTAGTCCAGGACTAGGCTTAGTAACTGTCCAGGAAACTGACCCTTTATCTTAGTGCTGCAATTTCAGCACTCAGACCTTTCAGATATTTAGACCACCTTAAGATTTTCAATGTGCTTTTAGCAACAGTTTGAAAAAATACTGCCAAAGCTTATAACAAGAAACAAAGAATTCAAAACTCAAAGAAGACAAGATGTCTTTAAAATTTTGACAGTCTGTGTGTGTGTGTGTGTGTGTGTGTGTGTGTGCGTGAGAGAGAGAGAGACTCTTAATTTGGTTTCTTGTACCCACCAGATCTCTTTAATGCCATTTTCTATGGGACATCTGCAGTTGTCAAGCTAGATAAGTGAGTGTGGAGCTGTATTTAGTTCTGAAGCCCATTCTGCTGGACTAAAATAAAACACATGGACTATTTGTGGTCATTTAAATACAAGTACAGGGGCTATTTAACACTACTTTGTTGCAGGCAGTATAATTATACTGTTATAGTGCAGCTGAATAGCTTATGTCTCTTAAAGCCAAGTTTGGACTTCAACTTAAAAGATCACTGGAAATGCAGAGCTTGCATGGAAGCCTAATTGATTCCTGCAGATGACAGATCCATACAATTATATTTTCCAATTGAGGCTGATTCTACTCTGAGTGATTTATTAGTGGGCCAGTTGAGTAAGGCAGTCTTGTTTGAAGTACTTTTCCTGACTCTCTTGGACCACATTTTAATATAAATGAAAACAAGTCTAAAGTTTCACTCCAGACTGTACATCTCATCAATTCCAGGTTTCATCACAATGATCATATATACTGGCAGAGGCATACAACCAGGACTTTTTAGGCTTCCAGGGAAGGCCTAATGATTTCTGGGAGCTGTTGATTTTACTTTCTTTATTTTCAATATGCTTAACATGACAGATTCACCAACAATAATTATTTACAATGTTTGGGAATGATCAAGACAAGTGTAATTAGCCTAACTGGCTCTCATTCAGTTGTTATAAATGGGAAGCAGAGGTAGCAGCTCTTTGGCAGGGGTCTTTGCTGAAAGAGTCACTGTAAAGCTGCAACATTCAAGAGAAACTATGTTGTGTCATGTTTCCAATTTTGTGCTAAATCTAGAACAGCCAAAACCGATGTTCATGTTCTAAACTTTCAGTCAGTATGAGATTTGTGCTTGTAAGTAGAAAATTAGACTGCTTGTATATATATATATATATATATATATATATATATATACATTACCTTGTTGGAAAGGTAACAGGAAAAATGAAATATTACTGAAAAAAATAAAAAGAGGGAAAAGTGTCTTCAGCTGTATTCCTGATCTTGATTCTGGGATTCAACAAAGGAGGTGATTCAGCTGCATCAGAGTTGGAACATTAGAATTTTAATTGTAATAAAAATCAATAAAAATGCACTCATGACCAAAAGAAAAGCCCAAAAATTGAATTGCTTTTTTATATATTACTACTGTTAATATAGCCCATCCTCATTTATGTATTTATTATGTGTGTGTGTGTCTGTGTGTGTCTGTGTGTGTGTGTGTGTGTGTGTGTGTGTGTGTGTGTTTTAATGAAATAGTACCAAAATAATCCACCCAATTATGATGAAAAGTGAGATGTACCGCATCACTTCTTATCTCATATGAGATAAGAGAGATGCCAATGGATGGACATATAAAATTATTATTATTATTATTATTTATTCATTTATTTATTTATTTATTTAGTTAGTTAGTTAGTTAGTTATTTAATTTTTTTATACTCACAAAGCAACATCATGTGCTTTGCACTTACATAAAACTTTAATCCCATAGGAGCAATAGCAGATAATAACACGAATGTTATAAAATAACAACATACATTGCCTGATCTGAAGGCCCAGCTGTAAAAGTCATGGTTTGCCAACATATAGAAGAGGTTTCAAAGTGATACCCACTTACTAAGGATGTCTGAACTAAGTTGAGAAAATGCTCGACATTAATTGACTGGTGGGTTTACCCCAAACTGGTTTGGTACTTTGACATTTAGAAGTCGCACTGATAACAGAAGCAGTTTTATACTAATTATTTCACTTGTAGCTCATGGACAAATATGGAGAAACTTGAAAGTGTGGATTCTTGACATTCAACCAATACCACATTTGTTCTTAAAGGTAAAAGAAAAGATATTTTAGAATGATTTGAATTTGTAGTTTGACTGTGTGTGCAGTGAAAGAAACATTCTTTTACTTATTTTTCCCCCCATTTTTTGGCATTGAAACAAATGGAAAACGTGCTTCTGATAAAGAATGTAAGTGGAATGTAAGTGTAATTCATTAATAAAAAAGTCAGATTATTAAAATATTTGTATTAGATTTAAATAGTGTAGTAAGAAAAAACTGCGGGCGCAAACAGTGAGGTTGTTATCAAAAGCACATCATGAAGGCCGAAAAAGGCTAAAACAACAAACACCCTCCACAAAAATACATGTGTGGAAGGTGGAATGTTTTAAAATGGAAAGTTCTCAACTGTGTGGTCCCACCGTAATGAGATTTTTCCACCTGTTGACTGATGGGATGTAGTCACGCTGACATTCAAACACACACACACACACACACACACACACACACACACACACGCACACACACACTCACACACACACACACAGATGTGAGCGATGAGTCCACTGTGTCTGACCCGTTTGTGTGAGGCACATGTGTTTGGCCCCAGGTACTCGCTTCCTCACAGGCAAACAAAGCTGATGGATTATATGGACACTCTGTGAGTGTGTGCCGCACACTGCAGCAACTGTTCTGGGAGCGTGAGGTGGTCCAGTAGTGGGAGCTTTAAACAGGTTTTGCTTTTCTGGTGCTGCTCTGACCCAAAAAATATACTCTATTGACAGCCAACCGACATGGTTCAGTCCAGTCAGTCATAACACTAATAATAATATTTGTCAAACATTTGAAAACCTGTTTGAATACATGTTTTCTTTGTTGGTTTTCAGTAACACCGTAAAATGTCTTTGTAAAAACGACCAAACTGAAGGAAGAACTGATAAAAAATCAATAACAACAACAACAAAACAACAGCAGCAGCAGCAACAACAACAACAACAACGACAATAATAATAATAATAATAATAATAATCATAATAATAATCATCATCATCATCATATTTTTATTTGTATAGCATCTTTCTCAAACTCAAGGTTGCTTTACAAATAGTTCAGACAAGGAACAAGAAATAGTATTTAACAGACGGTAGTAGACAAAACATTAAACATCAATTAGGGCAAATTACAACACAGATTACAGCAGCAGGAAAGAACAAATAGTTGTGAGGTCAGCACTCAAGAAAGCACCACTGAAGCAAAACATTCCAGGGTATGTCTGTAAAATATTGATAAAATACTGGGGGGTCCCCCTAGTGGTGCAACTGTCTAAGTCTTGGATATATCACTGAGAGTTCGATCCCTGGTGATGCCACATGCATCTGTGGCCGGGAGTCTGAGAGAGCACACTTGGACGGGTGGGCACTCCCTCCACCCCATCCCTCTGTCTGTTAGTTGATTAGTGTACTCCTCCAAATGCATTGAGCTGACCAATGATGTTGCGTTAGCTGCAGCTGCAGTAACTGGTGCCTTCAGGTGACTTGGAGGAAGCATGTGCTTATCTTCACACTCCCAGTGTTGGTGGTATCATGTGACATTGAGAGTTCATGCTAGTGGGTGGAACTGGGCGTGACTAAATGGGAAGAAAAACAGGAAAAGAAATATCAAAAATGCAGTAAAGTACCAAACGCTTACACCCTTGCTGGAGTTTAAATACTATGTACATTTACGGTCCACCTAAACAGACCCACCTTGTTGGTCTAAATGTAAAGTTAGAGATGATAGTTCATCTGTTGCTACACAGTTTATCTTAGTCATCTTCTAGTCATTCAATGGTGGTCAGTTTCTGACCACAGGGCACTGTTGGCAGGATATTTTTGGTTAGTGGTCTATTCTCAGCCTAGCAGTGTCACTGAGGTGTTTAAAACTCACCTCTCTCTCTCTCTCTCTCTCTCTCTCTCTCCCTCTCTCTCTCACACACACACACATATACACACACAGACATTAACATAGTAACCACTACCATGTCAGTGTCATAATGCCTTTAACATGGAACATGCATATTCTGTTTAAATATTAGTATATGGCTGTTTAATGTTTACAGAACCTTTGCATTAAGCTTTTCTTGCTTACTTGAAAGGAAATAGGAAAATGGGATATTACTCTGAAAAGTTAAAAAACAAAAAGTGTCTTCAGTTTTATTTATGATCTTGAATCTGGGATTCAGTAAAGGTGGAAAATTCAGCTGCATCAGTTTTGGAATATTAAAATATTGTAATAGTTTAAAAAAAAAACAACAACCTTGATTTAATTATTGATATACCACTACTGTGTAAACAGTTTCTCCAGTCTGTTGGGCATTCAGTCTTTGGGTATTCAGTGTGAAAAAAAAAAAAAAGTACCAAAATAATCCAATTGAACTATGGTGAAATGTAATTTTAGTCTTATGTCATGTATCTGTGGGATGCCCAAAAATGGAAAATGAAAATACAAATCCCTACTCAAACCATACACAGAACATTAAATAGTTTAGCAAATTCTGAAACGTGGACTCTTCTCTCACAGAGCCATGTCTTTTTGAGTGATAACATATTATGTAAGCAGTCTGCATTACACGGTGTGGCTGGAATTTGCCTGAAGACTCTGGCATCCTGTGCCAGAGCCCCCCCGGAATCTGATTGTCTGTGGGAGAACGCCTCAGTACTGTCTGGAGATGAGTCATCCTGAACATCAGGAGAAGAAATCTTGGCCCTTCTACTAGCCTGGGCTAGCCACCTATCTGTGGGAGTCAAAGCCCTTGAGACACCCGCCTACTGCACTGGTTCAACAAAGCCTCCTCTGTTCTGCGACTGGGATCCAGACTATCAACACCAAAGCCTCCTTCTTTCTCCGTCTGAAACCCCAGCATGAGGGGAATGTTGTTTCCCTATTTTATGTGGAGGTCAGTGGCGTGGTCCCCAAAAAGCTTAAAAAGAATTCAAAGACAGGGAAGCAGAAATACTCTGTAGCATCAATTTTTAGACATACACTGTAAAAAACAAAAAACAAAAAAAACATTCCAATCAGACTTACGGTTGAAAAATGCATTTCATAAATTCATATATAAATAATGGTGTTATTTATAGGGGCATTGCTAATGTATAATCTGTATAGCTGGTACGTAAATAGCTATTATATGTCAGACAAAGAAACCTTTATATTTCATAATCTGCACATTTCTATGGTTTATGGTATATTAGTTCAGCATTCAAAAACTAATAAAGAAAGAAAAGCAAGTATGTCAAATGGCTCAAGCGCTTCTTGCCTTGTAAACAGTGGAACTGGACAAAAATGCTTGAGTCCATTTAACCTGCTTATTTTTGCAATTTCCTTTAGAATGGATGTGATAGCACCAAATAATAATATAATTACTGACTGATATCAATAAATTCAATGAAAACACATATAAGGGATGTGAGTAAATGCTAATGAATAGGACTAACCATTTATATTAATTTCTTTAGGTAAAATCCTGGAACTTAATGTGGCTATGTGAGACTAGTGAAGGTAGCAATACAATGTAGTTTGTTTAAGTTTGTACTAAATTTGTACGTTGTTACTGCAGGACCCGAAGCAAGGAACATGGTAACTAACTGTTAATGTGAATGTGATGTGAAGAAACAACACAAACTTAATTCTTATATTGTATGAAACTGACTTTTTTGCATTAAAACGAGACAGACTAAACATCATGCCATTCAGGAGCTGAGACTTCCTTAGGTCTTTGGCACTCATCTCAGATATTGGCTGGGATACAGCTGATCAGTCAGTTCCTCTCCCTGCCACAGAAACAGCAGTAGTGGGGCATGTGAGTTCATGTTACAAAATCTGCAACCATCAAACAGAGGGCGAAAAAATGTTGTTCTTAAAAAAGATTTTTTGTACAAAATGCCATCCATTACATAACATTATATACATTAATTTATTGATGTCCAAATTATTGGGATATAAAAACTGCTCAGCAATGTTGGACGGTTCACATGCATACATCAATAAGACGTCGAAACCAACAACAGTGAGATTTAATTAGTGAGAGTAGGGACACCCAACTGTAAAGTTGAGAGTAGTT
Organism: Brycinus macrolepidotus; assembly: GCA_037974445.1. Lineage (NCBI taxonomy): Eukaryota > Metazoa > Chordata > Actinopteri > Characiformes > Alestidae > Brycinus > Brycinus macrolepidotus. Next base: position 4,942 of record JBBPCZ010053404.1, on the reverse strand, counting down.
AAAGGCAAAAGAGAAGAAGCTTAACAGTAAGAGAGAGAATATTAGAAAGAATACAAGCAATCATATCCAAATGGGAAGAAGCTGAGTTGGTGTCTCAGGTACTAAAAGTGAAACCAATAGAGAAACCTCTGTGCCCCAACTTTCCAACAACCAGTAAAACCAGGGTATGTTTTTCTCACTTGAGGCCTTTCCTTTCTCACTGCCCCCAGGTGATGGTTACATAACACTGGCTGCTGTGAGATCTTTGTAAAAAAAAAAAAAAAACGAGGTCTCAGTTCAGAAGCCCAGCAGGCTAAGCTGAAGTTTGTAAATGATGTGTGTGCATGCAGAGATGCCTTGATTTGGCACCTAGTTCATCATCTCAAGCTGAGGTTCCCGAACCAGGCCATATTTTTGCTCTGATCCAGCTCCCAACATGTGCGAGCCAGCTAATTCACAGTGGTCTCGAGCAGCAGGCGCGAGAACAGAAAGCGAAAACTGAAAACTCATCACAGCCAGACTCTCTTGACAGTGTGAGAATACCACCATCCAAGAATGCCAGAAAAGAAAGACATGAGTTATGGTTCAAATAGTTCCAAGAGAAATAACTCATGGCAGTAGCTGTGATTTTATTGAGCAAATTTATTCATGCTTATCAAACAGATCACAAATCACATACTGTGGTCTCTATCAAGACTTTGCGATCACATGTGTTGTATTCTAACGGCCTTAACAGTTCGTGTCAGGCCCTGTTTGTTTTATGGGTTTCTTAAAGATCTCCAGTACGACAGTATAGAGTTCTGGGACAAAAAAACTGGGGCTGATTTGGTTATTATGAGTTATAATTGATGCCTAAGGTCACTGTGCCCAAGGCCAAGCGTCAGCTAGCGGGTCCAGCATTGGAAGGTGGAGCAGAGGAGCTGCATTCTCTAGAGTCATGAAGTTCCATCAAATTCCTTTGGATGCAATCGGATCCTCACAGCAATGTTCCAGCATCTAGGGTAAAGCCTTCCCAGACAAGTAGATGCAGTTACTGCAACAGAAGGGGAAAACACATGATTTGAGAAGAAATGTTAGATGAGCAGGTGTCTACAAACTAAACATGAACAACTTGAATTTTTTTAGGTTTAAGCCCAGAAATTAGTGTTCCTCAGTGCACTGTGAGGATTTCTCCAAAGAAATTGATTGTGCGGGGAATATGCAGTGTTGTAGGGTTCAGTCTGGTAGCTCTACTGCTGTTTTCAGAGGGATCTGTTGTGTCAGGAACAAACTGTAATACAACAAATCCTGCCTGTGTAATGGAGTAACGATATTCTGTTTAGTTCAAAGCAGCAGCTCAGTACACCATCATTGAATCTGCTGATGTGATAAACATGTGCACCAACAGTCTGTTTCGTTCAACATTACATTACCAATCAGCCATAACTCTGAAATCGCATTGTTAAGGTCCCCCTTGTGCTGTGGAAACAGGTCTGATCTCATTGAGGAATGTCCTCCACCAGATGGACTAGCCTTTGAGTCTTGAGTATACATGACCCTGTCTCCAGTTCAACGGTTGGACCTCTTTTGGTAGGGACTTACCATTATATTCTGGGAACATACCACAAGACCTGCTGCTTTTGAAGATGCACTGACTAGCCATCACAATTTTGTCCATGTCAAAGTCACTTTTTCCCTAAACAACAATGTCCAGAACTGACTGTTAACATGCTGTACATTGTAACAAGAAATTCAGTATTATTCATATCACCTCTCAGTGGTTTTAAAATTGTGGCCGATCAGTGTATGCCCTGAAAAAACAAACAAGATCTGACATTTGGAGTTGGTGTTGCAGTGTCTTATCCAATGGGTTTTGTTATATAAGTATGTACAGGGATGCAGTGCTGTGCTTTAGCAGCATGATAATGAATGACAAAGTAAAGTGGCCCTTATTTTGAACACACCACAGCACAACACACAGTGTGAACAATGTGAAATTCTTTCTCTGCATTTAAACCATTCACCAAGTGAAGCAGTGGGCAGCCGACAATACAGCACCTGGGGAGCTGTGTGTGCGGACAGTACCTTGCTCAAGGGTACCTCAGTGGTGCCACTGGCAGTCCTGGGATTCAAACCCATGGCTTTCTGATCACAAGGGCAGCTCACTAACCACCAGACCACCAGCTGCCTCATAACTGTGTGGTAGTGTTGATTGAAATGCACAATACATTCACCGTCATCTTTCTTATAGCTCTCTATCTTGTACTTCCACTCTTCATCACTTTAGAAGTTTCATATACCTTACAGATCCACTGTTACAAGGGTAGACGGTCGTCTGTACGCATTCATGTAAAATATCAGCTGTCAGACATTCTCCATTTATCACTGGTTCGTTACTAATCATAGGGCCACTGTTGACCAGCTATTACTTGGGTGGTGGACCATTCCCAACACAGCAGTGACCCTGAAATGTTAGTGGCATGGTAGTTACTGTGGTGCTGGTGTGGTCCAGTGATGCTGCTGATGATAGGCATAATGATAGGTTGAGGGTTGTCCACTACCCAAAACGTTCAGGCGAGATTGGCCCTGTGGTCACGGAAGAAAGGCTAGTTTATGGCGGGCAAAAATGGCACATCAGCAGGTTGCTACATTCTCTAACTACACCAGTAAGTGGAGCTATGTGGTGTTTCCAACAAAGTGGCCACTGATACAGGACATTGGCATATAGTTGCAAGTAAGTAACTAAATAAATAAAGTGGCCCTTATATCACACATGAACACACCACACATTATGAACAGTGTGAAATTGTTCTCTGCATTTAACCAATTCATCCTACTTAGTAGTGGGCAGCCAGCGACGCAGTGCTGTGGGAGCAGGGTGTGGGGACGGTCCCTTGCTCAAGGGTACCTCAGTGGTGCCACTCGCAGTCTTGGGATTTGAACCCACAACCTTCCGATTGCAGGGCCAACTCCCTAACCTCCAGGCCACCAGCTGTCAACATATGTTGGTCTGCATATTAGTGGCATAGCCAGAATTTCATTTTAGGGGACCTGTACCTTCTGAGACATCCCAAAGACATCACTATGGCGAGGATGACAACTAAAAAGCCCACTTCAGTGTAGTTGTTAAAACCCCCCAACAGTTACTACAGCTGACAGAATACCACAGCAAGTATTGGATTAGTAAGCAGAAGCTTACCTTTGAGCACATATGCTTAGGGCAGACTGATGTCTGCAATTTTTTTAAACTTTGTAGTCTCCCTTAGACACCTCCAACCCCAAGTTTGCCCCTAGTGCACATGAATAGATCACTAATGCATGTTCATATACAAGTGATGCAAATGTGGGTTGGTATGTAGTGATGCACGGACTGATATGCTATATTTTATATTCTACAGTAATATCAGTGGCATATGGACACTGGTGTGCAGTAATGGATTAATTTTATATGTTGGTAATGAAGCAGTTCTTTGGTGGGACATCATGGTTTGCAGCAATAGATTAATTACATATGTTGGCAACGATACAGTTATTTGGTGGGACATCATAGTTTGCAGCAATGGATTAATTATATTTGTTGGCAATGATGCAGTTCTTTGGTGGGACAACATGGTTTGCAGCAATGGATTAATTATATATGTTGCAAATGATACAGTTCTTTGGTGGGACATCATGGTTTGCAGTAAAGGATTAATTATATACGCTGGCATGCAATGATGCAAGGCTTTGGTGGGCCATCAAGGTTTGCAGTAACAGTACTGACATGCAGTAATGGACCAATTATTAATGTGTTGGTAAGCAATGATGCAAAGCTCTACTTTATGGCAATGGTGAGTTTATGTGTTGGTATGTACTAATACAGGGCTGCCTTTGCCTCAGGGCGCAATAAAGACTGCACTGTGTTGGTGTACAGTGTTGCGTGGGGGTGGGGGTAGATTGTGCTCCTCTGTAGATGGATTGTAGTACTGCTCACACTGCACACTGAGGGGTCTGTTTGCTGGCTTGGGGCCCAGAGAGACATGCAGTGTCCAGGCCCTCTGAAAGACATTCCAACACCTGTGGCGTTTGAAGTTTGTTATGTGCTGGGAAAGGAGCTAACAGCCCCTCTCTGTAATGGCTGGAAACTCTGAGATTCCAAACAGTTCCATTTAGCATGACATAGGCAGGTAAAGTCAGGAAAACCTCTCACCTAAATGCTTGGTCGGGGGGTTTTAATCTCATGGTCCTGATTGGAGATTTTAGCTGAAGGCAGACTTTACTTGGTCAGAGATATTAGAGAATACATACACATACACCAGTCAAATGATTGGACACATCTGACTGAACACAGAGTATGTTTTGATAACACTATTTGAACTATATCACCTACATAGGGACTTTATAAGACATGCACAAGCATTGATTAGCATGTTTATTAAGACATACCTGAATGTTTATAACCACCTTAGAAAGTAAAGTGGGCCCTTATAGTCACATGTGTGAACACAGCACAGTACACAGTGTGAACTAAGTGAAATTGTTTTTCTGCATTTAACCCATTCACCAAGTGAAGCAGGGGGCAGCCACCGATGCAGCGCCCGGGGAGAAGTGTGTGGGGACAGTACCTTGCTCATCTGTACCACAGTGGTGCCACTGACAGTCCTGGGATTTGAACCAACGACCTTCCGATCACAGGGGCAGCGCCCTAACCACCAGGCCACCAGCCGTCAGTAATAGCAAGATATCAGATGTTTAATGAAGTAAACAACATTGTATTGACATAAGGGGTCTTAAACTAAAGTGACTCTAACACTGTTGTGAAGCTTCACAAAGGCCTCCTTAATTAAGCTGCCTAATACAAAAACACTAGAGTACTATTTTATCAAGAATATTTCTAGTTTTACCCAAGTGCAGAAAATGTTTTAATATATATATTCATGCACATGGGAAAATATGTATGAAAATGATAATTCACGTCACATATGCTGTAACGACAGGTAGTATG
>JBBPCZ010053383.1:0-12743 GCA_037974445.1 Brycinus macrolepidotus | reverse complement strand
TACATATACATATATATATATATATATATATATATATATATATATATAGTGATACTTGCCATGGTACATGCCAAAGATGACACCAGCACCCAAAAAGGCACCAAGTGTCTGGAAAAGAAAGTACACAGGGAGTGTTCTCCATTTTGACCTTCCAAGGAGGCATAAGGCAAAGGTGACTGCTGGATTTAGATGACCTCCTGTGCAGGGGGAGAGGGGGGGGGGGGGGTTGGAAAAAGTAAAGAAGTTTGGAATAAGATATACAATATAGAACCTTTTGGTTGCAGATAAATGTGTAAAATGACATTAATATCAAATTTTGCAACTTTCAAATAATTAGTGTGAAGTTTTGTTGAGGATTTATAGATGATTCTAAAATGACTTTGAAAACATTTACAGTAGAAATGAATATCCAGAATTCATCATATTTTGAAAATACAGATCAAATCTCACTGCAGATCATTTGACATAAATATAATGATGATTACAGTTTATTATTTATCACAGAATTCTTAAAATGATGAATAAAATATCTTTTACTTTTTAGGTGAATAGTTTGTTATATTTAAATCAAAGTTTCAGTTTTTGTTGAAAAGGATCTCGAACTTGTAAAAAGTATTGCTGTGAAAAGTGCTGTAAATTTGCCCCTTTCTTCACCGGGTGCATGGCTTTGTGTTTAATTTTAGCGGGGATTTGAGTACCTGAGACTTGGCCGCACACCAGGATTCCAAGGGTGGCTGCAAACCCGAACGCCAAGTTTACACCGAGGAAGATGCCGTGCTCATTGCTAAGTTTTAGCTGAGCCACTGAACCGCAGCCAAACATCTGCAAACACAGGAAAGACCAAATAACATGAGCTCCGTTGAAAGAGTCATGGACACAGACTACATTTAGTAAGGCTATATTTGTGTGGTCATGTGTGGTCTTTGCAGCAGGAACATCAAAACCTGCAATAATGCTTGCCTGCCCCGTTTTAAAATTGGATAATGCTAGATCGTACGCACGCAAAAATGCAAAGAGCAAAGCCTACACAGGAAAAAGTCAAAGGGTGTAGGTCCACATGGCTGATATGATCAAACCCTTTGGGAGTGACCCTTCCTGTCACTATTGTAGCTGAATTAGTTGCTGGATTAAAATGAAAATATGCAGTAATTAAGCATATCAAGCCATCTTCATAATCAGTTTTAAGGAGCAAGTAAAGCAATTTAAGTAAGTCTATGTTGCCAGTGTTTCGTCTTCAACACTAAATACTAACTGGCCGCATTTAATGTGGTCCAACACAGTTTTGTTTGGAAAACATCTTAGATATGTAAAATAAATGGATTTGACTACTCATTTGCCTGGGGTTATAAACAACCCTGAGGCCCATTTAACCAGGCCAGCTTTTCTGCTTTTGCCAGTCACTCATCCTTTACTGAGAATCCTTTCTGGCAAACCACCTGAAGTTCTCCAGCTTCCACGATCTTGGAGTAGTGTGCCAGATTGTTCTTCTGGCTTGTATCAGACACTAAAGGGGAAACAAGGTGGTCTGTGGACTTTGCTGGAGCCAAATTGAAGCCAAAGGACAGAATGTTCCCTGTAAAGCAGCAGGTTTGGAGCTCTGGAGCAGAGCTTTCCATTCTATAAGTTCTCTGGTTCAGACTTATTTCACCCTTAAACTCTGCATATCCAAACATTTATGGGAACTCATATGTGCTCATACGTGCTTGGTCTTCAACAGACATGACACCTATGTGCTACATTATGTAACATTACGTTCTGTTCTGACATACTCTGGGTCTATTGTGGGGAAAAAGGTGAGAAAAGGTTTGTTTGGCCTATTAGACTGTCATTAGACTGTAGCAGTGAAATGGGAAGAGGTTTTAAAGTGGGCAGACGTGGTCCAAGCTTTCTTTAAGCCGTTTCCTCATTCACTCACCCGCATTTTGGCCAACAATTGTGAGGCAAAGAGGAACTGTAAAAGTGTGACAACACTGTGGCACCAAATTCATTAGTACATGGTAAAGTGGGTCTTACTTTGGACTCTTTACTCTAGTGCTATTCTTAGTGCCTGCGTTAACGTTGGCTAACTGAGAAGGCACATCAATCCAACCATGTTATAATTCTGAATAATGATTCAGATTATGGCAGCTGGGCCCAAATAGATCTGCCTTATTTCTGGTCAACCTATGCCTATGAAAACTGTGCATTGAATGTCACTTCAGACACCTTTGATGTTAAATGGAATTAAGTGGTTCATGTTTCAGCTTTAAATTCTTTACTTGTTCATGTTGAGGAACATTACAAGGGCCATGCACTTCTCCTTTTAGAAATATTCCTTCAGAGACACCTGCAGCATATAGTGTCCCGGATGCAGATTAACCTCTAGCTCTGCATTTGTAAGGACTGTCACTGCACAGTCATGATTAACTTTGCTCTTTATTCCAGGGCTTAACCTATGTGCTGAAAATCACCTCTTATTGTGTAGGAGACACTCCCCTTGTGCACATACGCATGTCTGTGTGTGCAGGGCAGGCGTATATCTTGCTACAAGGTTGATTGATTAGGACCTCTTTCCCACTGTGTAACAGTGAGAAACAACATATAGCTAATATGACTAACGTGCAATAAAATGACTTGTTATAAATAACTCAAAAAAAATAAATAAAAAAGAACCACTTTTGGTGTCTGAAAGAATGTGTGGATGGTTCTTTAAAAAAACATCCACATAATGTGAAAGTTCTATAGCAGTTTTTGCCTAGAACAATATGTCCAAGTCAAGAAACCTTTATTTTTAAGGGTACATCCATAAACAGGGGGTTTTTCAGTAAAGGATAATACAGTATATAGTCCCGTGACAACTCAACCATGAGAATGATGGTTTTCTGCTTTTCTTTAGAGAATCTTCTAAACAAAAAACGTTCCGCTATTGTTAAGAGTCAACCCTTGGGTGTATAATAAAAAGGTCTTTATGCGTAAGAGGGGTCTACCATTCAGGACTGTAAGGTTACTGCGCACTTCCATGCTGTTTAAGTAAAAGGAAGTTTGGTAATAGGAAACCTCTTTGTCCGCTTTATAACTGTGTCATTGTATTCACAGTGCAGGTAGATGGGAAAAATGTCCAGCACGTTTTACGCTGAATGATTTCATCCATGTCATTATTGAGCTCGTTTCTTATCTGCAGCTTTCTTTTCATGACAAGGAAAAAAAACAGAGGGGTGTTTTCTGTTTGTTTTTTGAGGAGGCATGCCAAGAGGCTATTTATTTTTCTCTAATGAGCAGGGCTAGATTCTATCGCTGCTCCATTCAAGCCCCAGCTCCAGCACTGCTCTAGTTCGTGCTGCCTCCAGAATTACTGCATGCGTATTGCTGCAGACTCAGGTTCTACTTAGTAAAATAGTACATCGGTTCACGTGATTCTGTTTTTAATCCTCTATAATGCCCATTTTTAGCCATATTGCTGTCGGTAATGATGACCGTTATTGTGTATCCACTATGAATCAACTGTATAGTGGTTTCCCTAAGGACAAGCTGAAGTGGAGGCTCTCAGCTTACACTTGTAAGGAAAAATAGTTTCCCTTCGAGAGACAGATTTCATTGTCAAGTAATCCTTAAAACAGGACTCGTCTTCCTTTTCAGTATAGGTTCCCAAACCTGGTCCTTGGTACCAGACCCCCTCCCCGCCCTCCCCACAAACCCTGCACAAGTGCCCTTACACTTGATTCAACTCACGAAAGGTTTGCTAATTAGTTGTTTGGTTGGGAGCTGGGAAAACAGTAATGTGTACAAAGCTGAGGGCCTCATATATATAAAATAAACAGGGTTGTCAAAACAATTAATCAGATTAATTACATGCTCTGTGATTAAATTGCATGCATATTTTTTGGCAGACGAATCAGTGAATTTTCAACATTATAGACATGAAAGTTCAGTGTCTCTTTTATTTCACAACACTATCTTCACTGTTCACGTGCAATAACCATAGCCATAAATGTCAATATGACCTGATATGCTGAGGAAATAAATGCAAAAAAAAGCAAGAATAATGATTATTTTGACAGCCCTAAAAATAAAGGTGCCAAAGGGGGTTCTTTGGAATGATGCCAGAGAAGAACCACTTTTGGGTGCCTACAGAACATTGCAATTGATGTTTCTTCAAAGACCCATTTCTAAAAGAGATGTTTGAGTGTGAAAAAGCTTTTTAAAGTTTAAAGAACCTGATGCAGATATAAAGGTTTTATAAAGGCGTATATAAACCAATTTAAGGGTATGGGTTCTATACAGTACCCAAAACAATGTGTTATTTAACATTAATGAAAATGTCTTAGTGTTTAGCAGAACCATCTTTCAAAGGGTTCTTTGAAGAACTATATTCGGCATGGACACCATACATCTATTTCCCATGCAAAGAACCATTTAAGAATGCTATGATTCTATAGACAGGCATTACTTTAAGAGGTTCTTTTTAAGAGTGCAGGAAACCTTTTAGAAACCTTAATTGTTAAGAGTGTAGGAGGTTTTTAGGTCCTCTGTCTTTATGGGTTCTCCGGGTACTTTGTGTACATCTGGTTTCTATTGTTTCCCCATTAAATTGCAGCTAAAAAGTAAATGCAAATGTAAATGTATGTATGTGTCCAGACTTGAAAAGTGGAAGGGTTTGACACTTAGAGTCACTTACCACCAGGATGAGGGTGCCCAAGCATTCTGCAAGCCCTTGACGCAGTAGCTTGTTGCGAATCTGCAAGCTGCGGGATAGTTTATCCAAGAAAATCTTCTGCCTGCCCATCTTCCAGCTGAGCTAAAGCTCTTCTTCTGAACTTGAGTGAGAGCTGTGCTTTGTGTTTCTCAGGGTTGTGTGCCCAGTGATGCTCTTTCATGCTCTATATATACATACACTGCAAGACTGGGACCAGCCCCTTAGCCTGTTCTAGCAGCCAACCTTCAGACACACCCCTCCACCACATCAGCCCTTCCCATCCACTCATCTGAGGATATTATGCTTTCTGTTTCATGCAGCCATGCCCCCACTATGATTTACCGCCATTTTTATTCACAAACCCATTTCTTGGAAGCTGCGCTTCTCAGAATCTGTTCAAAAACTAAATTACGAAACTCCATATGCCTCGATGAGGGGGTGCGTGACAACATATACAAACCTCAAACAGGGGAATTCCCCACAAGCGTATGGTACTTAAAGAGAGTGGATATCCAAAGACATTTGCAAAGGTAATGAAGCATCTGCTTTAAATAGCCAAATATGACCATGCACTGTCAAGTGGACCTCACATGAGACCTCATCTTTACCTTCCTCTTCACCATTCTGCAGCCATTCACTTTTTTTTTTTTAGAATATTTTAAACACTTCTAGTGGCTTTGCGCATTTTCTGGTTTTGAAACCTTCTTGTAAAAATCTCATAAACCTTTTATGACATTTTACGGTGGGGTGGCGCAATAGAAGTGGTCCAAAAATACAAGAAAGCTGGCCCAAAATGTTCTTGGACTCCTACCATATGAGAACCGCTTTTGGCAGCTTTTAAAGGTTTAAAGAACCTTCACGTGATGAAATGTTAAGGCTGGAACATTTACAAAAATGTTCTTTAAACTTTTAAAAGACCACACTAACACATCTCATTTACAAAAGTCAATTGAAAGGTTCTTTAAGGAACCCAATGGAACCATGCAATTTCGGCACCTTTGACATTTTAAGAGTATCATAACAAAACCTTGCATTGCAATTCTTGCACTGCACAGAATGTCAACTCAGATTTGAAATGTGCTTCTCCAATAATCTTGATAAAAGTTTTCTATGTAAAAAAAAAAAAATACACCTTTCAAAACATCTTGACCTCACCTGGCACTGCACAGCTCTCTGAAAGTGCCGTTACACAACAGGATTATGTTGACTGTAGTCCATTAAACTGTAATCATCTTCAGGACTCTCCATGCAGCCGTCTGTATTCCAACATGCTTTCAGATGCCCTTGGATAAGCGTCAAAGCTGCACATTTTAAAATGTCTGATGAATGAAAGACTTTTTTAAACTCATCAAATAATGCCTCAGGCCTTCTCTTTTCTTAATGCTGTGTCAGGAAAAGACTTTCAGAAGATGTAGGCAAGCTGGAATGGTCTCCGTTTTCATGTGTGAACATGAAGCAGAGGGGGTCTGAGTAACCTCGCATGATATGATGAGCAGGACACTTGTTCTATGGTCGTCTGTGAGAGGGCATAACAATGTCAAAGCAAGCCCAATTTCTGTTGTAGATCGTATTCTATAACATCTGGCCAGGGGTGCACCCACATGGCACACGTTAAACGCGCTGCCAAGCAGCCCTGTTTGCGTTTGGCGAACATGAAGATGCAGCACTCTGATCTATAAGTTATGCGAGTGCACTTGCAAAGAATAAAATGTTTCATTGGGTGCCATATCCATAAATAATACCACATATCTTTGGCTGCCTGTTTCTTCACGATGGTAAAAATGATTTCTGGATTGTTAGTCTGGACGTTGACGTATGATGTAGCATCGCGATCTTAGGCTTTGTGAGTACAGTTGCATTCGGGGCCAGATTATTGTATGGAATATGTGGAGCTGAAGCCCCAGGGCCCAGGCATGCAGTAACGTGCACACACATTTGTAGGGGCAGTGGCTCTACCAAAAAGGAGGGGAACCCACACTCCCCCCCCCCCACACACACACACACAAACACACACGGCAGCGTTGCTAAAATGCATGTCACAGAAATGTTGCTTCCTATACACACAAAAAGTAAAATGTGCTGCCACAAGACAATCTGCTCCTATTCATAAATTGAGTTGACCTGTTTACTGCAAATTTTATATAATTACATAATTAATTTCAAAAATATTTTGAAAAAATTGTGTTAAAGGTAGTACAGAGGGAGAGAGAGGGATCACAAAAACTGAGAGCTGGTCTTGTTGCAGATAATAGAATGTTTCATTGTGTTCAAGGTGCCAGAAAGGGATTTATGCATAATAACATAGAAGAACCACTTTTGCTTCCCTAAAGAACATTCTTCCCTTAAGAATAACTTCTTTTGTAAACGCATGGAGGTGTAAAGACCCTTTTTAATGTGTGAAGAACTTCCATGCAACGATAGTGGTATTAAGGAGACGCCCTCCGCTGGGAAAGAACCATTAGATTCTGTAAAGGTTCTTCAGACTCACGGACGGTGAAGGGGTGGAGAAGATAGGGTGGTGTCAGGGCCTCCAAGACATTTTTGCCCAGGAGTTTCATTAAATCAATCCTTGGCTCCTTGATCCTTCAACACATCAAGGAACTCCAGACACTTGCTCTATTTGGCAAGTGTGCTTTGTAAGCCACTTATATAATACAAGACAGTTAAGAGTTATGAGCATGCTTGATTATAGGGTTAGATACCTCACAGCATACTGTACTAACCCCAGTAAAACCCCTGCACTGAAAAAAATAAAGCGTTCTTGGAAGCTATGCCACAGAACAGTGGTTCTCAAACCTAGTCCTGGAGGAAGCACCATTTAAAGTGCTCTTAACACACCTGACCCAACAAGCTGACTAATTAACCAGGTTTTCTGGGTTAAATTTGGTGTGTAAGAGCAGGAGAATCACTAAGATGTGCATGACTGAGGTTTTAAAACCCTACTGTAGAAGGTTCACAAAAAACTTTCAAGGGTTGGTTCTTTAATTCACAATTCACATTTAAAAAAAAAAAAAAACATTTTTGGACCTCCACATAATGTAAAGCTTCTATATCAAGTAAAGCGGCCCTTTATAGTCACGCGTGAACACAGCACAGCACAGCACACAGTGTGAACAGTGTGAAATTCTTTCTCCGTATTTAACCCATTCACCAAGTGAAGCAGTGTTCCATGGTGTCTCCAAGAACCAATTAATTATGTCTCCAAGAACCATAGGAGGACCTTTTACTATTTAAGAATGTATGGAAGCTGCTCCTGTGGGAAACATTTCTGAAGCATGATCTGAGCTGACAGGAACCAAACATGTCATAATATGCTGTTAATCCGGTGTCCCTGAATTAAAAACTGTTGTGTAAAGTAAACTGAGAGGTTACATGTGAATGATTTAAATCTCAACTGAATGTTAATGCCAACTCCCTGATTAATGCTTAGATGCACCACAACACGTTCCCCAATAATACTGACAAATAAATACTGGAACCAAATCCGATAAGTGTTTTTGGTTGTTGTTTTTTCTTTGTTCAAATTGCGACAATGCTTTTCTTCACACCTTTCTTTTCACTCCTGCCAGTACCCATCCCCTCCCGTACACAGCACATTCCTTTTTTTCTTTTTTTCTTTTTTTTTTACTTTCCGTTCCTTTTGTGTCCTGGTCTTTTGTCAGCTGTCTGCAACTTAATCGCCTGCTATTATTTGCCTGGAATGGTTTCTGAAAAGCAGTGGCAGGCACCTCACCTCCTATGTACATTTGGTGTCAAATCTTTAGCATGTGTGAAGAAGCAGCAACCAGGTTGGCTCAGGCTGACACGGAACGCTGGTAGGGATTAGCTGCGTTTTTTAGTCACGTTACTACTCTAGACGCATGATATGTGTCAAAATTCAACATTATTGTGAAAGGGGGATTGTGAAAGCCTTGTCACGTAATGTCACTACTATTCTTGTTGACTAATACTAAGACCTGAAAGTACAGTGATAATAGTGATGCTGACTAATAGTCAGACGTCCCGATAGTAAACATAACACAGAGACAGGAATGTTGAATGTTTTCTGATGGCTGCTGATAAATGTATGGAACACCTTTAACAGTTACCTCGTGAAAAGCTGATACTAGTTGGAAATGTAAATATGCTTTCTTTTTTATCGCTCATTTTTTTCTCATTAAGAAAGATAGAACTCATGCACACATAGTTAGATAAAGGTCTGGAAATAGTTATTGACTTTAACTGGTATCAAAGCTTAAAAGAGCCCACACACACACACACACACACACACACACATATATATATATATATATATATATTAGGGCTGGGCAAGTTAACACGTTATTATCGTGTTAACGCATTACTTTCTTAACGCTGACAATTATTTTATCGCGCATTAACACAGTTTTTTTGTTTTACTATTATTTTGAAAGGTCGTTGCTTTTTTGTGCTCGACCACTTCACCTCACTCTAACAGGGACACTTGCTACTGAACATAGACTGTTTCTGCTGCTCCCTGATAAAAGAAAAATGTTTCTGCTGGTACCTGTTCAGAAAAAAAAGAAAACAGATTTATAAATGTTAACTTGCTGTTGCTCGGAAGGGGCCTGTTATAATGTTCTGATCGTGGCTCTGGACTCTGAGGGTAACTTGTTTTTCTATAACAAACTAGATAAAACGTGAATGCCCTGACAGTGGCAAATAGCTTTGCTTTTATATTTGATTTGATTAAAGTTTAAATTGAGATTTACGAGAAATATTTTATCTGTAACTGTGTTAAAGGGAGTACTGCTGTTAAAAAGCACCTTATTTGTTTAAAGTGTTTGCAAACCAAAAATTCTTGCACTTTTGTTCATATAGCAGTACTTTTAAAATAAAAGTGTGCAGTACACTACTTTAGAATTAGTTATTGAATTTTGCAAATAACAATGCGATTAATCATGGTTAATCGCAGAAAATCATGCGATTAATCGCAACTTTAAAAAAAATTATCGTTGGCCAGAATTAATATATTAAAACAACAATGTCTTAATTCATTTATACATAGTTATTTTCCAACCGTTTTTATCCTTTAGCATGAAACAGACAGTTACTATGCTTTTTAAATATATAGCTGTATGCAAAAGTCAAATTATAAATGACATATTTCTGAGTCAAAATGCACCATTACTGTTTACTTTCTAAGTTTAACATATTGGGAAAACTGAAAAATGTAAAATCTGGCCCATGATTTTATGTTTTATGTGTTATTGTTTCCCTGCTGTGGGCTGGCACCCTGCCCAGGGTGAGTCCCTGCCTCGCGCCCGTAAACCCCGGGATAGGTTCCGGGTACCTGCGACCATAATAAGGACTAAGCGGTTACAGAAAATGAATGAATGTTATTGTTTTTTCCAAATTTGTTCAGACTCAGTAAATAAACATGAACTGTGCAGTAAAATTAGCAGAAAAACTGAATATTTCATTTGCTCAACTATCAAATTTTTGGCACCTTTATTTGTAAGACCGCATGTGTGGGCATATCTGATAAGAGCATAATATTGGGAGATCGCTGTTAATAAGCAAGTCTAATTGATGTTTATGGGCCTGAAACCCACTGTGGCACTGGTTTGACAGTACTAAGCTGGCAGGTGTGTTTTTGCACAGATCCGTAATTCCCCCAGGGCAAGCACAACCTAAGCATTACATCTGGCTTCAGATTACCAGAGGCTGAGATGTTCTACATGCATTCCACAAGCAATGTGAGCGTTCTGCAAGGCTTGCACTAACTTGACTTGAAAGAAAAAAAAACAAAAAAATAGAGATGCATCTAATCTAAATCTAGAAACTGCCAAAAAAAAAACCCCACATAACAGTAACTGGAAAAAACAAATAACGCATTGTTTTTTATGGCACGCAACAGAACTGGAAACACAGGAGAAGAACGTTAATAGTGTGAACTCTTCACTGTTGACTAGTAAATAACTCCATAAAACCAGTGGGAGGAGTTGACAGAGGCAAAAAAAACCCAAAAAAACCCCAAGGCTGTGTAGAAGCTGCTGTCAGACGGAAAGAAGTTGTTTGGACTTTATAAGACAGGTGTGGCTGTAACTGCATGAAAAAAAAGGCAGCGGAGCATCCCTCAGGCACAGGAGGACGTAGGTGGGGCGAGCTGAAGATGGATACAATCACTGAGCCAAGCCGCACATTCAGAGTAAACCTCACCACTTAGGCGTTCTCTTCACTCCTCACATTAAATTGTGGTTCTCACTGGAGGATTTGTTGATTTGTTTGTGTTGGGCCTTCAAAGGGCCACCAGATATTGAAAATATGTTATGCTTTGTTAATGTTTATGTTGAGTGCAACAATTTTCTTTCTCTTTATTTTATTAAACCTGTTTTTCTCCCCAACTTAATCACGTCCAATTCCAGCAACTACACTATACGGACAAACGTATTGGGACGCACCTCTTAATTGTTAAATTCAGGTGGCTCCTTTCTTCCAGAAAAGGGCAATCTTAATGCTTCAGCATACCAAGACATTTTAGAAAACAGCGTGCTTCCAACTTTGTGGACACGGTTTGGTGAAGAACCTTTTCTATTCCAGCATGACTGTGCCCCAGTGCACAAAGCAAGCTCCATAAAGACATGGCTGGATGAGTTTGGTGAGGAAGAACTTGACTGGCCCGCACAGAGCCCTGACCTCAACCCCATCCAGCACCTTTGTTTCAGAATCGTTGAAATCTCAGTGGAAGTGAAGGGGCCTAAGCAAAATACAAAGTGTGATAAGTCTGTCACTTTGTCTTGTCAGATGTTATGAGTCATTCAGTGCGGTAAGTGTGGGTGTCTGAGGTGGAACAGAAATAACCACCTTTCAAGTGAACTGCGATATTTCTCGTAAAGCTTTGAGGTAGATGCAGAGTGTATAAGGGACATGTTTCTTTCGCTAAATCAGCCACGTTAGTGATATTCGATTTTCCTCTTCATTCATTTGTTTGTGTTTTCAGATTAAACTAATTTAATTTGATCATTTACTTTTCAGTAAAGCTTATGATGTAGTTATGTTCTTTTTCCCTATATTTAATTAAAAAAAAATTAAAAAAAAAAACTTCAGGCACGTACCCTTTTAACTCCATGTTTTCCTTACTTATGCTTTAACCTCTGACTTTTCTTTGACAGGATCTGTTAAGGTGTGTAACTTAGCTGGCAGTAACTTGGTTGTATTGCGGATGTTGATTTAAGTATAAGCATTTCAGGTATGAAGAACAGATGTGGACTACTAAATCACTGATGTACGTCACTCTGGATAAGAGCGTCTGCTAAATGCTGTAAATGTAAATGTAAATGTATGTGCATGTGTGTATGTTTATGTCGTCTGTCTTGTTTTAGAAACTGTTTCTTTTCTAGGTGAGTTCAGTCAGTTGTTTGTATGCTGTTTTTTATAAGCACGTGTGACATAGCAAGAAGCCAGTTCTCTCCTCGTGAGAAAATAAAGAATAAATGAATGAATACAGGACAAAACTAGAGACAAAATAACACAAGAAGAGTATGGGAATGAGGGAGCAGAGCAAGAATGTTCTAGGAAGGAGATGCGGGAGTTTGTCCCTGTGACAAACCTACAGAATAATGATTCTCCAGCTCAGCTGATAAAAAAAGGGTTCTCCAGCTCAAAAAGCAATTCAAGACAATTTGATACCGTCTTGATGGTAGGGCCTTATAAGCAGATGAGGAGAGGGTCAATTTGCAGTGGCAATTCATATAACTTGCATGGGCTTGCCTTTATATTACCAATCTTGAGAAATGGGAAAAATGTATACAATAATATATATATATATATATTGGTCTCGAGACCAATTTTTTGTGGTCTCGTTCTTGTCTTGGTCTCAACTCTATTTGGTCTCGGTCTTGTCTTGGTCTCGACTCTATTTGGTCTCGGTCTTGTCTTGGTCTCGGACGTAGCGGTCTCGATGGGATGGGGGAAAAAAGGGAAAACAGCGCATCCTCACAGAACAGTATCATTATATATTACGCACCTCAATTCAGCGCTTCACAGTCCACACACATCATACACATCGCATCATAGCGAAGTCGGCAAAGAAATGTCCGAAAATGTCCGC
>JBBPCZ010053344.1:0-31698 GCA_037974445.1 Brycinus macrolepidotus | reverse complement strand
GTCCATGTTGAATGTCTCGTCTTCTTGAAATCAAGCCAGTCTACCAGCTCGTGCTGCTAATTGACGCGCACTCTGCCGTCACTGGAGCTAATAAAGCCACCTGATTGGTAGGAAATGGCAAACAACGCCAGAATGCAATAGGCTAACTATTTTTTAATGCAAGATTTTGAGGAAATTGTGTTCATGAAATGTAACGACTAACGGCATAAATTGTAGAAATGTAGTGGAGTAGAAAGTACAGATAATTGCTGCAAAATGTAATGGAGTAAAATAAAAAGTATGCATTATTATTTTTACTTAAGTAAAGTACAGATACGTACAAATGTACTTAAGTACAGTAACGAAGTACAAATACTTTGTTACATTCCACCACTGCTGTCCTGTTATCATTACTTTTTTGTCCTTCTCTCTGCACTTTCCTTCATTTTTGTCCTTCTGTCTTATTTTTTTCTTTTGTTCATCTTCCCCTCTTTCTTTCTTTTGTTTTCTCTTCTTCTTGCTCCTGTGCTCTGTTCTTCACCCTGTCCTTCCTTTTTCAATCCTCAGTCTTTTCTCCTCATTCTGTTCTTCCTTCTTTTGTCCTCTTTGTCATCATCCCAATTTTCTTTCTTCAGTCATCACCTCCTCTTCAAGCTCATTTTCCCCATTTCCCCTCTATTCTTCATCCCGTCTGTTCTTCTTCTGTCACCTCTTTAACTTCATCCTCTTTTTCTTTCATTGTCTTTCTTTCTTTCCTTCTTCTGTTCCATCTTTTGTTCTGTTCCTCTTTTTGTTTGCCTCTGCTTCCTGCTGTTTTCTTTTTTCCTTTACATTGTTTCTTCTTCTATTTTGCCTCTTTTATTGCTGCCCTCCTCTCCTTCTACTTATCTTCCTCCTTTCTTATGTCTTATCCTTCCTTCTTGTATCCCCTTTTCTTCATTGTTTTGTCTTTTTCTCCTTCTCTTTATTTACTTCCTTTCATTTTTCCTCCTATTTTTTCTTCTCCTTTTCTGTCTTCTTCCTCTTTCTCCTCTCCTGCACTCCTATCAAGTTAACCACAGATAAGCATCAAGATGCACCACATCAAAGCTAATGCACTGATTTCACTCTAATGCGCACACACACCCCTCTCTCTCTGTCTCTCTCTTTCATTCACTCAAACACACACAGACACACATAGACACACACACACAGATCTCTTACCTTCACTCTTATATTCACTCACTCATTCACTCTCTCACACACACATACACACAAACTCAACTTCATGATGTCAGTAACCCTTAACTTGAAGTTGGCCATCTTTTTGTCCCTCCACACAAATACATTTGTATGCAACCCCTCTCTCTCTCTCTCTCTCTCTCTCTCTCTCTCTCTCTCTCTCTCTCTCTCTCTCTCTCTGTTCCATAAACTCCTCATTGTGGGGGAATTGAAAGGTCTTTCCCTGGGGATTTCAATTACCCCCAGTTTAACCTTAAGCTAGCACTCCGGCCTTATTGTATTCTAATTAAAGTTTGCCTACCATGAGCCGTATATCACGCTTCCCTCCTCCGTCTAGCCACTAATAGCACTGCCGCTTTTATCAGCCCCCAAGCCCCCCACTGCCTCTCTACTCTCTACAATTATTTACTGCTTTACCCTCACTTAAGAGAGGGAAACTTTCCTCACCTCTAACATAGCTATCTATTTAATTAGAGCCTGGGCCCGGCACAGAGAAATGAACCTCAACTTTATTCTTATTTATGTGGTGCCTTTTGTACTTTAAAGGACCAGCATAATGCAAAACCATTTTTTAATGAGAGATATACTGCGTAAACATTTAGTACAGTCTGAAAAGCATACCACTCATTTCAGCCAAAGTGATACGGAGTGTTGTTCCTGCATACGGTCTTGAGTTGGTGGAGGAAGAGATGGGGGAAATGATTAAATACTTTGCTGCTCATGTCTGTTGGTAAACAAATTGATTATTGTAGACTTAAAAAGAGTCAGCAGTCTTTTCTGATAAATTTCAGTCCATTTACCCTGTGCATTACAGCTTACACTGCTTTTGGAGGCCCAATAGTGCTAGTGGAAAAAGTATGTGAACCCTTGGAATTAATAACTGGTTAACAGATCACATTTTATGACAAATTAATGCAGAATTCCAAAAGGTTCACATACTTTTTCATGGCACTATATCAGTCTTAAAGCAATAAACTCTTTCCCAATGAGCAATCCTGCATCCAACAGATGTCATTTTAATGTATTTTTCGCATGTTAAAAAGACTTCCCCTGAGGAACCAGACTGACATCACGACCACCATTCACCTGGCCCTTACTCACCTGGACAAAAAGGACACTTACATGAGAATGCTGTTCATAGACTTCAGTTCAGCATTCAACATCATCATTCCTCAGCATTTGATTGGTAAGCTGAGACTGCTAGGCCAAAACACCTCTTTTTGTTACTGGATCCTAGACTTCCTGACTGTGAGATTTCAGTCAGTCAGGATAGAGAGCAACATCTCCAGCACCACCACGCTGAACACAGGGGCCCCCCAGGGCTGTGTGCTCACCCCTCTGCTTTTCACGCTGCTGACCCATGACTGTGGAGAAATGCACAGCTCGAACCACCTCATCAAATTCGTCGATGAGACAATTGTGGTGAGTTTGATCAGCAGGAATGATGAGGGGGCATACAGAGAGGAGGTGCGACGACTAACGGACTGGTGCAGAGCCAACAACCTGTCCCTGAATGTGGATAAAACAAAAAGGATGGTTGTTGACTTGACTTGACTTGACTGTTTTTATGACATCCTCTGAATGTCCATTGTTGACAGAGGATTTTGCGCAGTACATTATTTGGGCAGTGCATAATAACAATAGCTCTGCCTGAGATGCCCATGTTTGAGAGGATGGATAGGAGTATGTTGTGATCTGCTGTATTGAAGGCAGCTGATAGATCCAGAAGGATAAGAACCAAGGACTGAGCTGCTGCTCTGGCCAATTTTAAAGCTTCAGTCACTGATGGGAGAGCAGTTTCAGTGGAATGGCCAGTCTTAAAACCAGACTGGTTTGGATCAAGGAGGTCAATCCAAAAGAGGAAAGAGGAATTCCGAGACCTGTTTGAAGACCAGCCTTTCAATGATTTTGGATAAGAATGGAAGCAATGAGATCGGCCGATAATTCTCAACATGGGCAACTTGAGGGAGAGATTTTTGAGCAGAGGCGTAACCTGAGCCTGTTTAAAGCTCATAGGAAATGTTCCAGAGGTAGGTGAGGAATTAACCACATGCATGATAGTAGGCATGATAGTTGAAGAGATGGCTTGGAAGAGCCATGTAGGGATAGAGTTGAGTGGACATGTAGTGGGACAGCTACAGGTCAGGAGTTTAGATACCTCACTCTCTGTGAGAGGATTAAAAGACAGTAATGATGCACTTTCGAACCGAATAAGTATAATGTGACAAGGTTTGGTCATGTGTGAATCAAAGAATTGGCTACTGATAGCCAATAGGCTTTGAGTGTCTGTGATGCAGTTAATTTTGTTGGTAGAGTTGGTAAAGAGTGCAGCTGGGGTAGCTGTGTTTTCTGGTCGGATCCAGGTTTCAGTGAGAGCAAGTAGATCAAGAGATAGCTAGTTAGTATATGAAGAGATTAAGTCAGCTTTGTTGACTGCAGACTGACAATTCCAGAGACCCACAGACAAGGGAGCATGAGCAGAAGTAGAATATTGTAGAGAGCTCAGGTTGGTCGGGTTTTTTGTCTTTTTGGATAGCAATACTGTTTGCAGATACCAGTAACAACAGGAATGTAGTGGAAGCATATAGCTTATCTAGAGTAATGGAAGTACCCCCAGATGAGTAGACCTGATAGCCTTGTCAGTGTTCTTACTCCGTGTACTCACACTGGTAGACTCGGATGCGGGGTTTCAGCCACACGTCGTGGATACGCGAAACTAAGCAACAACCGGCAGGCACAAGGAGCGATAATAGTGAAATTAAAAGTTAAAACAGCACTAGCTTCCAACTTCACACACCTTGTGACCTTGTCCAGTATTGTCATTATTATCTCCTCATTCTCCAAACAATTTTGCCATGGCTATAGCTAAAATGCTAACCACTAAATTCATAACTGCACAATAACCAATGGAGTTTGAATTTATATATTCAAATATGTATTGAGTCATTTATAATTGATTTATGTTTCATACAGGCAGACTTTGTCTTCTGTATAAATCATGATTACAAGACATAAAGTGCGACTGTACAGCACTGGTTCTGACTCTTTTGAATTGTTTGTGGGTGATCCTAATAGCTTTTGAAATGTGTTACAGAGGGAGCAACCACTGCAGAAATGGGCCACTTATCCATTCAGATCCACCGACGCAGCCTCAAAATTATAATTCCCATGACCATTTAAGTACATCAAGACAGTAAAGTGGAGTTAAGTTGTAGGTTCAGATGAGTTATGGCTGAAGAGGAACCCCCTCTGCAAATTCAACACAGCACTTAAAGGTTTTTGAGGTTAATGTGCTTGAGTACAAAACAAGAATTGTATTTAACAGTTTTTGTAATGTTATGGTATACTTTAGTACAGCAATGTATTCCTTAGCCTCATCAGTTGGACAGAATTCTCAATTTTATATAATTTTCATCTTTTCAGTGTTTTCTCACTGCAATACCCAGCATGCAATACACAAGTACATCATACAACCATTAGCAATCCCTGTGGTGTCACCCAGTCTTGAATGCTAGCCTAATCACTGAGCTGCAGGCTAATAAATACGCTATATAGACAAAAGTATTGGGACGCCTGACCATTACACCAACATGGACTTTAATGACACTGCATTTAAAAACACAGACTTTAATATGGAGTTGGCCCCTCTTTTTTGTTTTGACCAGAATGTCCCTCTATCAATAAGAATAGACATTTGAACATGGAGAACAGGATGTGGAATAGCTATCGGAGTCTGAATTTTGTAACCGTAATCATTTTATAGATTACAGTACAGTTGTATGCAAAAGTTCTGGCATCCCTGGTCAACTTTGCAGGGTATGAAATGTAGCATGCGCAAAATTACAGCACATTTTGTTTTTCTTTAAAACTATGTTAAAATCAGCAAATACATAGAAACTGTGCACTAAAATTAGCAGTATAATGTCATAAACATATTTTTATCACTATTTAAGCTGGCTGAACAACTTATGTGTGTGAAATAAGTATACATTTTCCATTACGCTAATGCTAAGTGTCCAGTACTTAGCTACATTAGTCTATTACCCTAGGGGCAAACCCTTAAATGTTCAGACCCTAAACATATCTTTGCTGACTGACCACATTTAGGGTCAAGGAGGAAAAATATGAAATGTGAAAATGTGAATTTTTTCCCCAAACCATCTCTTTAAGCTGGAGACAAAGTCACTGTCTTCTCACTGTATGCAGATGGGAATTGTGAAAAAAAACAACAAAAGCACAGCCTCGACTCTTCTCTTCCTCATGCTGAATGCTGTTATTCGCATCCCACTTCCCTTCAGTGGAGCTAATGGAACATTTTCAGAGAGAAAATGTAGACCCTCAGCTGATGGCTTTCCCTTCAGATGGCCATGGGAGTGGCATGATGGTTTTGCTTTCATTTTCACTCTTTGCGTGATCCCTTAATGCACTGGGTAATAAGGCTGCTATCTCACATCTTGCTACAGAATACAATAATCAGAAGACAAGGGGGAAAAAATAAAGGCAGTGATGCAATCAAATCACACACTGTGATCAGGACAACTCCAGCAAGTTTCTGACTTCTGAATCAGAAGGTTGTCAAAAAAAAAAAAACGTCAGAACTGATGGTAAAGTGGTAAAATTGGGGAAAAAAGACAAAAAAACTATCAACCATTCCTTATTCCTTAGTAAAGGAGAGCTAAAAGTGAGGGCAGGAATGCCACTATAACAAGGGGGGTTGTGTGCTCTGCCCCCTGCTTGTTCATGCTGCTGACCCACAACTGTGCAGCAGTGGACAGTTCAAAACTCATCATCAAGTTTGCCGATGACACGACCGTGTTGGGTTTGATCAGCAGAAAAGACGAGGCAGCATACAGAAAGGAGGTGCAATGGCTAACAGTGCAGAGCCAACAACCTGTATCTGAATGTGGACAAAACAAAACAAATGGTTGTTGGCTTCAGGAGGGCATATCATGATCATTTGCTGCCGAACATCAACAGCTCCTCTGTGGAGATTGTCCAGAGTACCAAGTTCCTTGATGTCCACATCGCAGAGAACCTCAAGGCAACACTCAGCACCAGCTCCATAGTTAAGAAGGCCCAGCAGCATCTCTAATTCATGTGGAGATTGAGGACAGCACATCTCCCCTTGCAGTCCTCATCATGTTCTACAGAGGGACTATAGAGAACATTGTCTGTAGCTGCACCACAGCTTGGTATGGGAATTGTTCCGTTTTGGATTGCAAGACCCTACAGAGGATCATGAGGGGTCTCTCTCCCCTGTGTCACCACTCACTGCATCCACAAAGACACTAGCATTCTGGATGACCCTACACACCCCTTAGATACCCCCTTCTCCCTCCTTCCATCTGGCAAAAGGTTCTGTGGCATACTAGCCTCTGCTGCCAGAATAGGAAACAGTTTCTTCCGCCAGGTCATCAGACTCCTCAATCAGAATTGAACTGAATCATAAACTGAACACCACCCCGACCCCCACCCCGCCACGCACACACACACAAACACATCCTTGAACTAAACTTCTTCCTCTCCTTACGCAATTCATATACACACTGAACTGTTCTGCCTTAAACAACTTACTGCCACTGTAAACACCCTCTATTTATTATATACTGCACACCCTCTGTCCTGCTACTGCTGTTATTTGCACAATTATTATTTATTGCTGTCTACCTCCATTCTGCATTTTTGCACACCTAACGCCTCCACTGCTAGAATACAATATTTGTCATAATATTGTATTCATTCAGCTGTCAACTACACTAAATGTTGTTTTGTCCTGTTATGTTGTTACTCCAGGACCATGGTGCATGGTCCATAAAGTTAATTAGTTAAACATAAGCTTACTTTCATTGGTAGCCACATTAGCTTCATAGCTCCAGAGGGAAATGAACGAAGTAAAGTTGAAACTGAGCAGGCGTCTCTCTCTCTAACCTCCAGTATTCTTATCTGTTCTCTTTCTCTGTCCATTTCTCACTCCCCATCCCCTCTTCTTACTCATTTTCGTGATCTTTCTTTTCATCCTGGCTGCAGAAGATTGATTTGGCTTGGCTATTCCACTTTAACAACGATTCGCACCATTATTGCCCCCTCAGCTGGGGTCAAGAAATAGATACAGGTAACAATGAGATCAACCCTCTAATGAGATCTGAACAAATACACCAGTGCCCATGTCCCAGGCCATGCTTGTCGCGGATGTTCACCCTGTGAACCCTCATTTTGTGCTAAAGAATTGAAACATTGACCTCCTTGTGCATACAGTGTACACAAAACCATCACATCCATTTTCAACCCACTGAAAATTTCTAGTATGTTACATCGCGCCCCAACTATTATTTCTATTATTTTTACTAACTTTTTCCCTTTAATTTACTCATGGCCAATTCTCACCCACGTGCTAGGTCTCTCTCTCTCTCTCTCTCTCTCTCTCTCTCTCTCTCTCTCTCTCTCTCTATCACACCATATTACCAAGCTTTAAGGGTCAGAGCCAGCACAAGTCACATGCAGCCAGATATGGTCCTAAGTCAACTTTTGTGAGTATAGCTTACTCAATCTCTTGGAAGTGAATCGAAGTTGAGCTTCCAGTCTCTGGGTTCTGAGTTGAGTCTTGACTTGATTTGAATTTCAAGACAGAACCAGGAGGTTCTATCTTGCTAGAACCAGCATTTTTCCCTGGCTGGACTTACATAATGAGCATTCAGTTTTGAGTCAAAGTAGAGGCAAGTCTGAGTCAGTTCAGCCCAAGTGTGAATCAACTTACGAGTCTGTTAAGGTGAGTCCAAGTTGTGTCACAAGTCATGTAAGTCAGTACAAGTTAAGACGCAAGTTAAGTATGGGCGTGTGCAAATCAAGTCACAGGACTGTTATGGACTAGCCCAATTCAAGTTCTTAGTTGATATGCATGAAGTGCTATCTTTAACTGCCACTAATGCAACATCATTACACACCTCAGCATGTTTGAAGGAGAACACTAACTGCTTTGTCTGTTATTTCAGCTTACAGATGTCTATGTTGGCTAACATCACATTGTGACAGGAGAGCAAGGCAAGAATGGCAGTTATGGCAGGTAGGCCTCATACGCCTTATTACCACAACATTGCTTGAACAGCTTTCAATGTATGTTGTTTTTTTTACCAAGTAACTGACCAATAGCCCTTTCTATGGGTCTGTAACACTGGGGATGTATCATCTAAAAACCCAATGAATCAATCATGTGACTCTTTGGGCAGTTTTGTCACGTGGGAAATTTGCATTATTCTGTCCATCTGTCCATTTCAGCAGGTCTTCCCATTCAAGAAATAAGTAGTATTAAAGCCTGGACTGCTTTATGAATGAGGTGCAATACAGGACAACCAATTAGAACAGAGGTCATTTCTGTTTATGTGTCTAAACCATGCTGTTCATTTTTAAAGGATAAGGAATGCTTGAAGAGCTGCCATGTATTATCAAATGCTGATTTAGAGGTTTTTGGCCAAGTACTTTAAACCTATAACAGACTCTGGGAAACTGGCCTATCTTGAGAATTTGCAGCCATTGAAAAGGCTCAATTGCAAAAAGTAGCTTTAGCACCTGTCTTTACCTGCCAAACCAGACACCAAAAACAGGGCAACTAGGTCTAGAAATGGAGCTGATTTGTAACTGTTTAGCAAGTCACACACTTGATGGATCCACATCTTTTATTTCAATTATACTTTCCCCCCAAAACCTTTATGTACCAAAACATAATTTGTTTTTACATGGCAGCTTTCCAAGCATTCCTTATCCTTTAAAAATGAACAGGCTGTTTTTGTTAATGCATGGTTTAGACACATAAACAGAAATGACCTCTGTTCTAACTGGTTGTTCTGTATTGCACCTCATTCATAAAGCAGTCCAGGCATTAATACTACTTATTTCTTGAATGGGAAGATGTGCTGAAATGGACAGATGGACAGAACAATGCAAATTTCCCACTTGTGGGACTAATAAAGGTTTATCTTATCTTATATGTGTAAATACAGTGGGTTTTGTGACATCAAAGAAACAAAGACTAAATGGGCTGTTTTCCACTTTTAGCTTAGTTTCCAAATGTGGACTGTATGGAATAGAGAATGAACAGTACTAAAGTACTAAACTAAACATTTACTATTTTACAATTATTCAGAATTCTTAGAATCATGGCCAGAATGGTGGTAGGCAGAGACACATGCATGCAAATAATACAAACAGCACTAATCAAGATATATGTCAATATAAAGCAGATATATTCTGTTAGCATAATAATGCAAGAACACACACAGACACAGAGCATATGCCAATAACCTAGTAAAGGTCTCAAGTGAATTTAAAAAATGTGCCATGAGCAGTCTACAGTTCCAGAAACTGCTTGAGGGGTCCTCCTAAACAGCTGCCTCATGCTTCACCACCATGTTTTCGGTATCTTTTCTGGCATGAAGTCAGTTTCCCTATTACCTCTTCGCAGATGGATTCCTCTCCATACCTCTCAGTGACAAGTCTCCACACTGCTGACCACTTTGTTTTTTCACTAACTGTCTCTACCATCTATTCTTTGACTGTTCGGGCACACAGATGCCAAGGTTACATCTCTTTTAGCTTTTAGTTTCCAACTTTCTGTCCGGCTCCAGTCTGACTCCAGATAGGAAAGTAATGACCAGCCCTTACTCATCTGCTCGGACACTCAAAGCGCCTGTGATCGGGCAGCTGTGATGAATGGCCATGGCTTGTCATCACCAGCGAATGCAACTTCAGACTGACGTGAGTTCTAAAGAGGGAATAAAAGAGACATTATCCAGTGCTGCTCTGTCACAGCAAAGAATGAAACTGGGACTCCGCAGTCTTGGAACTGAGGGAATATTAGGGAACTGCACAAATAATAAAGAACTGGATAAAAAAAACAGTACCTTGTAAATGGCAACGGTAGAACAGGAAGTTGATCGATTCCTTGATTCCAGGCACTGGAGACTGGAGCGTCAAATCCAAGCTCTGGCTTTTGGCCGCACTCACTCGTTATGGTAGGTAGGCCAAATATCCTGCTGCCCACTGTCTGGACAGTATAAAAAAAAAGAATCCTTCCCTAACACACATTAATAGTCCGGCTATGCTTAAGTGCAAAGTGGCTGACACCAAAACAAACAGTAGAAGATCAGAAGAGACTTGAATTTGTCCGTACAGAATGTAAATTGAACATAAATGTAATTAATTGTGTAACTCACTCTATAATTAAATATAAAATTATGAAATTACGTTTTAATATTTCAACAAAAGTGACAACTCTTGACCTAAGACTCCATATGCTTTATTGCATCTATTAATTCTTCCAGTGGCATTTTAATTTATATTTTCTGTCTTGGTGTGAGAATGTTCCCAAATTTCCTGCATTAGAAAACACTTCCTGAAGGAAATACAGAGTTTGACAACTCAAAAGTTTCGGCAGAAGGAAAGAAAGACAAGTCAAGTCAAAGTCAAAGACAAAATTGTTAAAACAGACAGTCACTATGGCAAAGCAACAGGAAGTGGAAGAACATGAAGAAAAACAAAAAAAGAAATGAGGTAAATATAGAACTTTAAGAATACACTAGAAAGAGAAAAAGAAAAAGACAAAGATATAAGGAATGAAATTACAAAGAAAGAAAGAAAGAAAGCAGAAAAAACAGGAAGAAGAAAAAATATAGAATTTTAAAAATGAATGTAGATAAATATAGAAATAAAAGAGAGAAAATAGAGTGAAAGAAAAAGAAAGAGAAAAGGAAATTACAAAGAATCAAGGAAGTAAAGTAAAAGTAATGGAATAAAGAAGTAAAACAAAGGAATAAAACAAAAAAGAATTGAGATACATCAGAGGAGTAAAGAAAGAGTGAATGAGAAGAAGGAGAAAGAACATACAAAGAAAGAAAGAGAAATAAAGAAGGGGAAAAAACAAAGGAAAAAAAGATATTGAGATAAAGAAAGAGATAAGGAAAGTAATTAGAAAGAAAAAAAGAAAGAAAGAAAGAAAAGAAAAAATAAATTAGGTAAATCTAGAAAACCATTTAGAGAGAAAAGAAATAAATTGGAAAAAAATGGAACAAAAAGAAATTAGACAGATCAGATGAGTAAAAAATGGAGCAAATGGGGAAAAAAGAACTAAAGAAAGAAAAAAAGAAAGAAAGGGCCTCTTTTATTTACTTTGTACATGCTGCCATTAAGTAAAGTAAGTAAGTAAATTTGTCATACGTGAACACACCACAGCACACAGTGTGAACAGCATGAAATTCTTCCTCTGCATTTAACCCTGGGGATGGTACCTTGCTCAACGGTATATCAGAGGTGCCACTAGCAGTCTTGGGATTCAAACCCACAACCTTCTGGTTACAGGGCTAACTCCCTAACCACTAGGCCACCAGCTGCCCCAGCAGGGATGATTATCCGGAAATATGGGATTAGCTTCCACTGCTACGCAGATGACACACAACTTTATATCTCTGCCAACCCAGAAGATAAACATAGATTAAATAAGATTGAGGACTGCATTATAGATATAAAACACTGAATGTCACATAACTTTCTCTTGCTCAACGCAGATAAAACAGAGGTCCTTCTACTAGGTCCAAAAGCTGCTAGAAACAAACTGTCAGGTCTAATGCTTGATCTTGCTGGTTCCTCAGCTTCTCCAATGTCAACTGTGAAAAATCTCAGTGTCACTATGGATAAATTAAGGAGTGCACTATCCCTCCATGATGCAGAAAAATTAGTCCACGCCTTTATTGCCTCCAGACTCGATTACTGTAACAGCCTCCTTTCAGCCTGCTCCAACAAGTACCTAAATAAACTTCAGCTAATCCAAAATGTGGTAGCTAGAGTCCTCACTTGAACCAGGAAATGTGAACATATTAGCCCAATATTATTATGAAGACTTGACTTGCATCCAATCAAATTTCGTGTTGACTATTAAATTCTACTCTTGACATATAAAGCCTTGAACGGCCTCGCACCCGAATACCTCCGTGAACTTATTTCTTACTATGAACCTCCGCACTCACTCAGATCTCAAGGTACTGACTATTCACTTGTCCCCAGAATTATGAAACCTTCAGCAGGGGGGAAGAGCGTTTTCATATAAAGACCCCCAGCTCTGGAATGCCCTTCCAAATAACGCTCGGGACAGTCTCAGTGAAAACATACTTGTTTAGTCAGGCTTTTTGTAATTAATTTTCCTGTCAGATGAAGGGTGTAGAGCTGGGAGGTGGTGGGCACAGAGAATTCAAGTAACCTGGGATGCTGGTGCTGTTGCCCCACCACTCCTCACGTTCACTCAGGTTTGTTGACAGTGGAGTGGAGGTGCGCCAGTGCCTCAGGATGCTCTCATGTCTACCATACTCCTTGGCTCTGCCCTTTCTAGCAAGGCTGCTTTAGCAAGGTATACTGGAGTCATAACTTGCATTCCTTACAGTTATAAATCATACCCTGTAAACTTAAGCAGAACTAACTCTGTTCTCTTTTCTCTGTTCTCTGTTTCTTTCCGAGGGGAGCCGCTGCACATTTGTCTAGCCTGACTGATCACCACTGAGACCCCACGTCTCCACCTTCCAGGGTCTGCAATCACTGGGGCCCCATGCCAAAATGTCCTCGACTGGTTCGGCTGCTTACGACTCTCCACATACTCCTCCCCCATCCAAGGTCAACTGCTGTTTAAAGCTCCGAGATTGTTGTCCCTGTTCCTGTTATGGACTACAGAGTATATAAGCTACTCTTCCAACAAAATCTATCTCTATTGATTCTTAACTGTACCAACTCTGTTAGCTGTAGATGGCCAATCTGTCAATAAGCTCATTCAAGAAGGCCTTGTTAGTTATCCCTATAGAGACTTTCTTTTGTTTCTCTCCGGGTCGACCACAGGAGGATGAGTTCCCCTTTTGTGTCTTGGTTTCTCCCAAGGTTTCTTCCTCTAGCTTAGGGAGTTTTTCCTCGCCTCTGTCACCTTTGCTCACTAGGGGCTTGGACCTGGATTTTGTAAAGCTGCTTTGTGACAACTTTGGTTGTAAAAAGCGCTATACAAATAAAATTGAATGGAACTGAATTGAATTAATCCGCTATAGTAAAAATGTAAGCTCAGTGCCTTTTTTCCTCCATGCAGCATAAAAGGCATAAAATGCTTAGTGGAAATGCTATCCTGCACTTGAAATCAGAGAGATACTGACACACAAATTTAGATTTTAAAAAGCTGCAGTTTTCTGGGGTGGTAAAGATTTAAAACCATGAATGATCTAAAACTGCACAAAGCTAATGCTAACATTAACTGCATGGTCGGTCAAATTGGACACCTGCTATCATTCAGTTGCAATTCCACAGCCCTTATCAACGATGTGAGCATTTTATCTTACAGAGGAAGTGAAATAATCGGCTTCCTTTGAAAGTCGTACCATTTGAAGTTGATAAAATCTCATGGAGCAGTGTAAGATGCGGCGCTCTGAGGCGTTGCCATGTGCTCTGAAAGTCATTTCTAGAAACTTTTTAAAAAGTGCTTCGACCGATAGGCAAGATTTTCAATTTCAGATTACCGTTTGTGATGAGGAATGAGGCCATAACGGGAGGGGGGTTATAAGACTATCTGGCCAGGCCATTTACATAAGACATTATGAGTTAACCGTCACATGTCCAGTTCAACTGAAGCTCCAATTACTCGATAAACATTGCTGTAATTTTTATTGCCTGAAGTATTAGCTGGGATCGTGATGATATAGTTTCACTATACTGGCAAAAAATGGCACTAGGCTAGGAAAGGCAAAAGTCATTGTGGTAACTCCCAAGCACATTCCACAGCCAGCTTGATTTGTGCTGACCACTTAGCAGGCTAACTGAAGCATGCAGCCTTGCCATTGCTATGTGTCCATGGAGCATAGGTAGAAATAATTGCCGTTCCTGTGAATCTATTTTCAAAATAAATGTGTTAATGGGAACTGTTATGATATTGTTTTACTGGACTGAACAGAATAACAAAGCTAAAATATCTGCTAACTGCTAAATCAACTTGGAACTTACTTAAACTGAACGAGCCAGTTGACTAATCCAAGAAACCAGCTTTGCCATATTTGCTACTGGTAGATAACTGAGTGCTCCTCCGAGGAAGCCAGCATTCTTTATTAACAAATGAGCTAACAGCTAAAACCATTGTCATGCTTTATTTTGATAGTCCCCTATAGATGATCTACAGATACTTTAATTATTAATAAATTATCTTCTGAAACTCGTGGATCATCAACCATATTTAGCTTAGATTGAGAATTAGGATTAGATTTAAGTTTGGGGTTAAAGTTAAGATAAGGTTTAGGGTTAGGGTTTAACAGAGTCATAAAGTTTGGTTACATTTAACAGATGTTTAGTTGAACATCAGCTAAAGACAAGCTGAGCATCTGCAAAGCATCTACAGTGTACCATCTTAGTAAACTGCTAAGTAGCTACTCTCAGTTGCAGTGTCAACTTTTTCTGGACCAAAAACTCAAGAAAACCTGAAACTTTTGAGTTCCAAGGGAGCTTCAGCTCAATTTCTGTCAACTTGCAACTACGCTTAAATTGAAAAAGTTAGTTGCCATATTGTCTATGTGGTCTGTGGATGTTGGAAAATTAATATTCTTGTACATGAATGAAAATTGAGTGAATATTCTTGGGATTTCTCTTTCAGGGAACTTATTCCCTTCTCATGGAGTAATAATATTAATTCTCTGGACTGAAGACACAAAAAGGCTAAAACTAATGTGTTCTAACTGTGCTACATTCTGGTTCAACTTCAGCTGGTTCAGCTGCATGTCCTATCTTGTGAAGCATTAGTACATAATATTTAATAAAACATAGTAATACTAGAATATTATTTCATTGGACTGAAGAGACAAGACAAGATAATACTGAACCAGTCATCTAGCTAATCCAAGGGTCTGTTTGATTAGACTGACAATATAATAAAAGTTCAAAAAACTGCATGCTTAATTAATTATTTTGCATATCAACTTCTGTAAATTTGCAAGTGTTTCTGTCATTTTATTAAACCAGTTACCAACTGGACTGGACTGCAATACAATGTACAAAGTGTACAAAGTGTATATTTATTACAGCTAAAAGTCCCAAAAAAGGTCAATGAAGAATTCCTTGTCATGTTGTGCGGGTATGGAGGACGCAACTGCGGGATAGACTTCAGAACAGAACAAGCTTTAATGAGCTTAGACACAGAATGAGCTTGAGCGCTCCACACGAAACAAGTCCTTCACACACAGGCGTAGGATACTGATCACAAAAGTCTGTCCACTCCCAGCAGGACTAAGGCTTGAGGGGGAAGGGGTGCAGTCGGCAGCAGTCCGAGTTGCCCTAGATACTCCTAGGCTCACTCGCAATGGTGGCCAGTAAGGTTGGTCCGCTTCTCGCGGACTCGCTTTTGGTGAGAGCCTTCTCATCATCTTCAGTCTGCAGAGACAGAAGGGAGACACAGAGAGAAAGTAGACTATCACCGTCTACCGTGAATGCCTCAGGGAAGCCTTAGCCTAGCTGTGTTTCCCTCCAGACTCCAGTTCGCTTTCCAACTGCCACTTGAAGCGCGACTGGCAGCAGTCAGGCAGAGCTGGGCTAGTGAGGCACAAGTCCCAGTTCCCTTCATCCCACATGGCTGTAATAGAAGCTCACACAAACACAACTAGTATAGGAGATCAGTGACTGCACGCCCTCTCTCCGGCTGGCAATTAAGCTGCGTCACGCAGAGGGGCTCGTCACAAACAACCAACCACGAAACTGAAACTATTACTCTCAACTAGGAGACACTTAACAAGAACACGAGGCAGGTGTGCCTGGACTCAGGTGCCTAGCAACCCAGCTGACGTGCGTGCAGAGCCATCAGCCTCTACACCTGGGTTGTCCCGGCACCGAGTCCAGACACACCAACACATGACATCACAAGGACAGGACTAGACGTGTATACTTAATACTCAGGTGATGGGGGCCACTGAGGGCATGATCGAGGCGGCCCGGACGTGACATTCCTGAGCTATTTTTTTCATATAACTTTATCGTCTTTATATCTGTTGGGGCAATTCTTATGTACCCTTAGCAACTTTGGCCAGGTTCTAGTGATTGGAAATTCTGCTGAGACTGAGGGGTACCAAGTACTAATCCAAGATCATATCATGATAATCATAATACAGTCTTCACATCTTTACCCTTCCACCCCCCTATTTTTACCCAGATAAATGATTATCTCCAGCTGCTACCATGACATGTGGAGGGCACAGAACATTCTTCCCTGAAGCATTCAGAGAGATATAATTAGTGTGAATAGAGTTTGAAAACAGAACAAAGAAATTCCAATAAAACTTAATGTAGCACCAAATATGTCAACCACTACTCTGTTGTCCTGTCATGCTATAGTTGAATGCTGGGTGTTCAATATCAAAAGAGTCATTGCAGTGTATACACATTAGGTTTATCCTCACCAAGATCGTGGGCCAGTCTAAGAAGACCAGAACCGGAGCTGTTTTTTCAAGGAATGTGAGGATGCCATGCCATATGCAGCAGCAAGTAACTTACTGCAGTGTACTATTTGCATGTCCAGGCGTATTTCCAAAGTCTTGAAGACATAAGATTAGCACAGTTAACGCAGAGCATTATCTAGAGGTGTGTATAGACCCCCATTCATCTCAGATTGGGCTAAGCCACTTCATACCTAGCATTTATATCTGGTGGAGCTAAGCCACTTTGTACCCAGCATTCATCTCAGGTTGGGCTTAGCCAGTTCTTCCCATTTGCCCATACCATTTAAAGGGTTTTGCCCAGATCTTTGTGTTCAAAACAAGAACCATTCAGGAACAGTTCTTTTCAAAGGTGTAGTCAAAGAAGCTAGACTTGTTTTGGAAGCAAGGAAGACATCCTGCCCCCGGTAAGTTTAGAGTTGGATTAATTTGGTGTGCTGTCACCCTAAAGTTACAGATGTTTAATTAAATGCCAGCAATGCAAGGCCAAAGATGTGGCCTTCACTTTGTATCTTGAAATTCTTACCCTACTTTGAAATGGCCTTTTCATCAGCTGCAAGCACGACACTCTTCTATTCACTTACTGTAAATCAGTTTGTGATTACAGATTATGATGGTCAAATAAATAAAAATAAATAAATAAACAGACCTGTATAAACCATTTTTTAAATGGTCCGTATTATTCATTCGGTAAATTAAAAAATGCACTCATCACTCTCAGCCTATTGCTTGCAATTACAGTATGGAACAGGGTGGAGTTATATGGATGTACATTAGTGCATTATTTTAAACAGTAAATTATGGCATACATCACTGGTCAGTAATGACTATTAATTACGATCTAATGAGTACTAGTTACTGTTATAAAGTCCAAACACACGTACACAGAGCCTCTGATGTATCATGGGGAACCTTTTAACAAAAGCTGAATCCTCTTATAATTTTCAGGTACTGTCAATCAACAAATTATACTACATAGAAATCATTAATATGAGGAAAATACAGTATTTTACTTGAACCACATAACACTGGCATAAGCATACAATAATCTTGTCATGGAAGATGTCATATGCTATTATGAGTGGTCATGACAGATTATGTCTATTAATGTAATAGTGTCATGTTATGACATATGCTGCATTGGTGTCATGACAACTTGACATAGTTGACACTGTTATGGATATTATCTATCATGACAACTCATGACAGCATATGACATCTGTTATGTCATGGAGAATGTAGCTGTGGTCATTTTGTTAAACACTCCTCTATAGAATGTTTACTGGATAAAAGGTTCATCCTTTCATCATTGGTCAGTTTCTGAGCATGAGACCACTGGTGGACCGACCATTCTCAGTACAGCTGTGGCATTGATGTAGTAGTAGCACGGGAGAGTGTATGTCACAGGTGTAACTGTAGTATCGCTGGGTTTTTACACGTCAATGTCACATCTTGGCTGAGAGTGGTCCACCTTCCAAGAATAGCTTCTGTGGTCAGAATCCGACTGTTAAAGGGCTAGAGGATGATTATACAAACAGTACATCAATAGATGGGCTACAGTCTGTAAATAAACAGGTGGAGCAACAAGGGGTTTCTAATAAAGTGATTGTGTGGATTGATTACTTAAGTGATAAACTGATTACATAGATAGATAAAACTAAACCACTCAAAAAAAACACTCAAACAAATGTGCACTCATCTCTGTTATGCATACTTTTGTTGCTCGGATTCATACTTTCATGCACTACATATTCTCAAAAACATCCAACAAAAAAGATATAATCAATAATAAGGATAATTGCTCTTATTTTTAATGCTGTCATAATGCCCATCTAAAATGAATGATATTCAGCCAGTTAGCCTGGCTGGAAACAACTCTACATAATGAATGCAATTATAATCCATTATTGTCAAGTCACACTGCATCTCTCTCTGTGCTAGGCCATCTCCTAAATGCCTGCCTCATTTTCCTAACGGTGTTCAGTGACGCTAGGCCACAAGGGCTTTGAATTAGCATTGGGGGAAAAAAGAGGCTTGAAAGCACTACCTGGGCTACATATGCAAGGGCCACCTGTTGGAGGGTGATTGACATCAACAGTCGAAACACCAACACTATCTCTGTAACAAACAATCCAATCCAACAAGTGACACTTGACTATGATTTATTATAAACCCTTGATAGTCTGTAAGCTCTTGCAGGAACCTTAATCTACATCTGTGGGCACATTTTAAATACTTTGCTTCTGCTTTCATTCCTGTAGGAACAGTCTTCTTTGGGGTGAGTGCTCAAGCACCCTTAAGGGGTTCCTAGAAGAACTAAAAAAAGTTATTTTAACAGCCCCAGACATTTCTGGAGCTCCTCAAAGTCCTACTTCATTCTGGCAAGTGCATTGAGAAACCAAGAGATTCAGTGAACCACCATCCATGGAAAGCATGACTGAAATGGAATTTTCATGTCTAAATTATACCCAATTAAATATCTTGCCCATGTCCATTCTTTTTGAACATTTCAGTTTGCAGTTTATCAGCCATGTTTAATTTCAAGACACAAAAGAAAACATTTTCAGATAAAAAAAAACAATCAGATAAAAAAACATATGTACATCATGTGATGCTTCACTTGCTGTGAAGGAAGTTTTCATGATTTTATCAGCAAAAAGACGACTTGCTGAAAAATATTCTTACAATAACTAAACTTTAGCTTTTTTAGTTTATGGCTCACATCGCTCTCCACTCACAAACTCACCTACCACCACTAAGGACCAAATACCACAAGAATGGAGTCTGACTACACTACTTCAGGACTATTACTAATACTAATATTCCTGGTTTGTGTGGAGTATTTAGGTTGCCAGTCTTCTCATGGCAGTTTTTAAAGCATCCAGCACGTTAGAAACATTATTCCTATTTTGGCTTCTTCAACCCAAGACAACTTTTCAGTGAACCCCAGAGCACAGTAGGGACAAAGAAAGCATTTTTTTGTTCTATAGGCTGTGAGAGCTACATTTCTACAGTTCTTTCAGAAAAACTCACAGTGTGAGCAGCTTTGGCTGTTTTATTCATAAAGAGAATAGTCTAATGAATCCCACTGCTTATGCCACAACAACAACAACTGTACTCCAGCATGCTCTTATGAATTATAAATGTGGCACTCTTGAGCTCCATTTAAGACAGCAATAATGAAACGCATACACACACCCACAAATATCAGAATGGACGTTGGTCTCTCTGAGCATTCATGAAAAATCAGACCAAATATGTATACTTTCAATGGTGTTTGTTAGCATAGTGAGAAGCAGCAGGTCTAGGTCCTGACCCCATTATCAACAACGCAAAACTTACCACTCAAAACTCAGATTCATGGCATGAGTATACACTCAGTGTCCAGTTTGTACTGCTGGCATCATTAAAAGGAACTGCTTGGTCTGAAACTGACCATGGATGAAGGGCTAGAGCAGAAGTCTGTGTTTGCTCATCCCAAAAGAATTTTTAACCAATATGTTATAACTGTTATAATCCTTTATGGCACTGAAATAACCGTTATAAACAGCTATAACAGTGTTATGTTTACGTTGCCATGTTTGGTGTTATGACAGCTTATGTCACATCCAGATTTTTGCCAAGCTAGTTACCTGTTATGACATCAAACATTACATAGTTAGTACCAATAGTGCTTATATGTATTACAGAGCAAAATGTATTATGACATCTTATGACAGCATGAGACAGCATGATTATGTCAGTGCCAAGACACTTTCAGTCAGTTCATTGACCATAAATAGAAGACAAGATCTAGGTTGTATCTATCATAAAACAGATTGTGTGGTTTACCAGGGAAGAGACTGGCAAATTGCGCAGGTGAAGCCAAAGTAGCAGTTTCTAAAATATTTTACAGGTCTACACCCAAAGGGCCTCTCTCTATGTATTCCCTGTGTGTGAAATTGTCCAGTATAACTGTATAAAACTGTTGTATAGTTTCTTTAGCTGCTAGAGTTGTGCTGTTCTCTTTTTGAACTCAGTGAAAGCAATTTTTTAAATTTATTTTATTTATATTTAGTCTCTTCATCAGTACTGCAGCATGTCCATCATCTGCTGAAATTCGAATGTGGAAGTGAAGATGTTTCATGATAGACTGGCAAGGAGCTACATGTGAAATAGCAATGCAACCTTACTGCTGGACAGTCATCCCAGCTAAGAATTCTTTTTAAAATCATGATTAAATGTCATTTAACACTAAGCTTTCTCTTAACCTTCAGGTGCCCTAGATTTTTTTCAGTCCAGGAACCTTGGACATGTCCCTGAAATCTGGAAAATATACCCCACCATGAGACTTCAAAAATCAAAAATAAGAAATTATACTTTTTATGTCCTCAGAATCAGATCAGCCACAACATTAAAACCACTGACAGGTGAAGTGAACATAGATTATCTCATTACAGGGGCACCATGGAGCAATGGAAGAAGGAAGCATGGTCTGATGAATCACATGTTCTTTTACATCACGTGAACAGTCAGGTGTGTGTGCATCACTGACAAGGGGAAGAGATAGCACAAGGATGCACTATGGAAAGAAGATGAGGCACTGGAGGCTTGCAGCTTACAGGATATAAAGGATTTGTTTCTAATGTCTTGGTGCCAGATCCCGCAGCAAACCTTCAGAGGTCTTGTGGAGCTCATAATGAATTATGCTAATTGTATATTCATTCATTTGATTAGTTATACTTATTAATTTATTATATCAATTATATGAAATGAAATATTTTATAAAAGCGTCATGGTGCGTGGTGTGTTTTTAAAGAGATGTACTCGCAGAAGATACTTGTGAAGCTTCATTGGCAGCAGATGCAAAAACAAACTCAATGAGTGTTGAAAGCAACAGGACTAACTGAAATATCAGACTGGGACAGATTTACAAAGTCGAGGATAAATCAGCTTCAGCACAACATGTGAAGTAAATGAACGCAGTCCAGAGCTGCAGCATCGATAGTGACACCACTAGAGCAGCTCAATGGCTAGAGAACAGAAGTTGTTCATTAATGGAGTATCAGATACAGCACAGCTGAAGCTTCATGACAAACCAATGAGTAAAAGAAACTGCCTTTGCAGAGCCCACCATGATTTAGTGAGGGAAGGCCCGGGGGTGCCAGATTCAACTGTGAGTGGTCTGCCTGGACAGCATAGAGGAAGAACCCATCAGAGGTCAGCATCCTCTGTGTTGAAATGAAGCTGCCAGGAGTACAGTTTTCAGAACTCTGTGAGAGAGACATGCAGACAAACTAACGTTTACATTTACGGCATTTAGCAGACGCTCTTATCCAGAGCGACGTACATCAGTGCTTAAGTAGTCCACATCTGTTCTTCATACCTGTAAAGCTAGACTCAAATCAACATCTGCTTTTAACCAAGTTACTGCTAGCTAAGTTACACACCTTAACAAACCCTGACAGAAAGAAAAAAAGTCAGAGGTTAATACACAGTTAAGGAAGGAAAAAGTAAGGAAAAACAGTTAAGAGAGTAAGTGCCCCAGTTTTTTTTTTTTATTATTATTTATATATATATATATATAGGAAAAGATGTATAAGAGATACGCGAGAGGACTGGTTAGTCACCAAGGTGCTCCTTGAAGAGGTGGGTTTTTGGAACAAAGTAAAATCATGCCACACTTGCCAGAGGCACAGTGGTGAACGGACTGGCTCAGGCTGAGTATAAGTAGAGAGGGAAGAAATGCAGAACAGGTGTTACTGATCAGGTAAGTGGGAGAAACCAACCTGGGGAGGCGTGGCACCTGAGACGCACACAGTAAGCTTGTAACATATTCCAGCTGTGTCAAAAAATGATATATTTAAACTGACTTAAGTGCAGCTTGATTTGTCCAAAAAACACTCAAGAGCACAAATAAATGCATTTGAAATCACTTTAAGTATGCTTAAAGTTTCAGTGCAATACATTTTTTGCGTACTAATGTATGTATAAATTGTTAAAATGAAAATTGTGTTCTTTTCATGTTAAGCTCACTTAAATACACTCCTTTAAAGGGTTTCCATTCAAAGTTAAGAACATTTTCTCCCTTAAAGTTACCATTTTGGAGATACAAGGTTTGTGTCAGGAACAAAAATGTAGAATCTCTCATTACTTAGCTTTCCTGTCTATAGTATGTTAATTTCCTACATTATCCTATTAAGTTTCTATTCTACCCCAGCTCTACGTCCTCCATTCAGCATGCTAATAACAGTCTACCCAGCTTCAGTGAAACAAATGGAAATGAATGAGAGTGTGGCTGTGGGGTGCAGTGGCTTATTTTAATAGTTTGCATGCTACACTCTCCTCCATAATGTTCTGATCTGATCCCACATTGCTAGTTTTCCTTAATGGAACATTAGGCCGCTCAGAAAATACACTGGAAAACTGATAGCATTTGCATAAACAAGTGTTTGGATGATTGCTCACTCTTTGAGCTTTTTTTTTTCCTCCTGTAGTCAGATCGGCTAAGCTTTTGTTTCGATCTTCGTACATTATGTATAGCAGACTATATGAGAGTTGCAGTTCATTTGTGGCAGGGATTTATCACGTTTATTACAGCATGTGCAAATCTTTCTCTCACTCTCTCTCTTTCTCTCTCTCTCTCTCTCTCAGACAAAAGACACACGTCTTTTCAATTGTGGGGTTATCCTCCATCTTCATCCTCATGACAAGTGAACGCAAACCCATCAAAACAAGCTGATGTGTTAAGAGGCTCTGAGAAGAAGACTGTCATGCTGATCCAAAATGTGTTTTGTGTGTGTGTGTGTGCGTGTGTGTGCGTGTGTGTGCGTGCGCGTGCGCGTGTGAATGAGCTGTCAGCCTCTTCAGAGTAGTTGTAAAGATGGCTTCTCTCCAGCAAGATACTGATAAGATGCTGATAAAAGTTCCTTAGGTTTCCCAAAACACACACCTACACACACACACACACACACACATGCGCACACACTCTCACATGTATGCATATACACCCCTCATGCATAATGCATAACACACTTTTCAAACTTTGAAATGCGCTCTAGATATTGCACTATTCAAACTGAAAAGCAAAATATGTATTGGCTTATTTATTTGTTTACCTTCTTAAATTATTGGTTTTTTGGGGGGTTTTTTGTTTGTTTTGTTTTGTTTTTTTTTAAATGAATCATGATGTGCAACATTTGCTGGGTTCTGGGAACTGAGCCTTCACTATACCCCTGGGCAGGCTTCCAGTGTGGAGCACATTTCTCAGCTGAAATAAAAGCAGCACATGCGGAGCCCACCCCCGTGGTGTTTTCAGGCTTTAAATAGACCACTGCTGCCATTCTAGTGCACTCATTTTGACTGTTACTTAAAAGTACCATTCCACTACATCTCAATTTTTAGGAGGGTTATATCATGTGGGTACAGTATGATTGAAGGAGGTGTATAATAAAAGTACAAGACCCATTTAGGCAAAAAAAAAGAAGTCAATGGGTTGAGAAAAAATTTATGAAAGAAGCTGAACATCTAGCCCTAGACACCTTAAAACTACATCTAAAATTCTCTGTCCATGTACAATAATAAGATTCAGAGTATTTTCTAAAAATGTTTTTTCTTAAAAAAACATTTGGTTGATAATGAGATTTTACTTGTGCAAAAATTACTTGAGATAAACAATCATATCTAGTTCTTCACATCTTATCAATATATAGCAGGGTCCAAAAGTATAAGACCACTAGTGAAGATCCTTTTGTTTTGCAATCTTTTCTAATTTAATACAAAATTGCATTACAAATTGTTTAATATTTGAACATTTTGAGTGAAAAGTACAATGTTTAGTAGTATTAATGACATTTTGCACTCATGCCTTGACTGATGAATAGATCAGAACCACTTGAGAGATCAGATCCATGTGACCTTTGTATACAAAGACCTTACCATGGTCAGTTTAACAAATTTGCTTAAATTTGAATAGTGACGTAGAAATTTCCAGTATTTCTATTTCATTATATTTGTCATATTTTTTCCCCACAAAAATGACATTTCTATTGTTTATTTCCAGATCTAAACTTTTAGACTGCATTTTTCTATTTTTTTTTTATTATTATTTTTGTAATGTGATCAGCATGGTTTTCTTTAATATTAAATAACAGTTAACAGCCGCAAGAGCAAGTGCTGACTGGAACCCAAGTTTAGTGAGCTATGCAATGAGTAATGCCGACTGAAGAGCAATCATGGGTATGTTTGGCTGGTCAGGTGCCTTTTTTGTGTGCCTTGAATAATCATGCCCTTATGGTTGGTTGGTGCCATGTGTGAGGAGAAATTTAAGCAGCTGGTGGGAAATGGTGATGACT
This sequence comes from Brycinus macrolepidotus, assembly GCA_037974445.1. NCBI lineage: Eukaryota > Metazoa > Chordata > Actinopteri > Characiformes > Alestidae > Brycinus > Brycinus macrolepidotus. Next base: position 6,686 of record JBBPCZ010053344.1, on the reverse strand, counting down.
AACACCCGAGGGTGCAGGGTTTGGGGGGGTTCTGTGTTTTGGGCAAAAATGTTCCAAAACTAAAAATGTATTGCAGTTTACTCTAGTGTAACCTTAATTCTTTGTGTCTCTACTTCTGATTTGTTTTGCATGAAATCTTGTGAATTTCAGTTCTGCAGAGTGTTTCATGGAAACACTTGTATTAAGAAGATCCTGACATCTTCTGATCCGCTTCATCTGTATGCGGTGACAGAGACATAAAGGCCGCAAGACGTTTCTGTGCCATCTTTAGCAAGCTAAAGCACCATGTTAATGTGCTGAGACTGAACAGTAAATGTGGGGGAACGGGTTGGTATCAGATTTAACAGAAGGCTTTTAGGCTGTGTGTATCATCTCAGCTTCCAGCATCACTGGAGAGATGTGGCAGTCGCTAAAGAAGGCAGACAGCAAAATCAGTCTCAGTGTTCCTAAATGAAAGAACACAGTGTGGGAAACACGGCAGGGAACAGTGTGTATGTGTGCGTGTGCATATGTGGGGGCTGGGGCTAGGGGTGGTTTTGAGTGAGCTGACTTGTGCGTGTGATGGTGTGGGGAGGTTTCTCTCTATGATCTCTGTGAGTTTGCTCTTCTAATCTGGCATGAAATATCTCCAATTATTCATTTAAAAATCCATCCATACAGACTGCCATTGCAAGGGAGGAACATTCATAGCCTGGCCCACGGAAAAGATTGTTTCTATTCTTGACAATGCGTGCTTTTGGAGATTTTACTCAGAAAGGCCAAGGTATGTCATTGTTTGTTGTGTATGTCATGTCACCTCCTACTGTGTGTGTGTTTTTTTTTATAGATTTTAGATTCCCACTAAGAATAGGTGCTTTTTCATCTTAGCAATCTGTGGGTGAAGAAGCGACAAGGATGCAAATCAAAAAACAAAAACCTGATTATCCTCTTTTCCAAATCCTTCTGTAATAATCTAGCATGAAATAAGAAAAGGCAGTTATCCTTGCCGTTAGCAAAAGCCGCAGCAATCGTAGTTATGTTGCTATGCAAAACGTTAAAGAACATGGTAAATGCTGAAAGGCAACTTGAGTTCCTTTCCATCATTATTTTTAGTGTAATATTGAACAAGAAGTGGTAACTAAGCACACCCAGTTCAGCAGTCAGCACAGTCTGTTCAATGAGTTTCTGTCTAACTAGCATGCGGCACCAGGGTGTGCTTTGCTGGAGAGCACACAGTAAAATCAACTCAGATTTCTTGGATCTGACTGCACTGGCAGCTTGCTTAGGGTCATGCCTTTGAACAACAGCATCAAAAGCAGAGGTTTACAGAAGGCAATGAGCAACACATATTTGGCTTGTTTGCCTTGATAGCATAAAGGAAGAAGGCTAATTTGTTCACTAAACTGACAGTGTAAGTTCATGAATGTCACTTTCTTCAAAGAGGCATCTCATTTCCCATGACATTGATTTGGAAGAGTTTAAGGATTGTTGATCTCATCTTTTCCAGACATATTAGAAAAACTGCAAATATTTACCCAAAAAGGTTAGCAGTTAGCAAGCTGGTCAGGCTGTTAAACTCAAAAGGGTGTTCTGAAAGATTTCTCTGTGTATGTGGTAATCATATATCCACCCATACATTCATACCAGAAAGTAGACTTCCCTGAAGTTCTAGATAAATCTGACCAAAAAATTCAGAACTATAAAAAAGAGAACTAAATAAAATGAATTAAAATTGCATAGTTTCCCATTCATTTATTAAACTAAGTGGCCCAACATTAAATGTCGTTGTTGGTAAACCTGTACTTTCAGAAACTAATCTGACACGGCAATGACTTCAAAAAATGTCCCACATACTAATTTTTCACCCATTTCACCTAACAGAGCTGTTTAAACTCAGTGGTGCTAGTGGGATTTCTGGAATGAACTCCATGCTCTAGGGACTGTCAAAACTTTTAAATAAGGTCTGGACTCTAAAATGCAAAATTATTCTGCGGTAACCATTCTTTTGATAAAACTAGTGTGTTTAGAGTGCTTCAGTTGATCTTCAGCTCATGGACAGACACCTAAGATGTCAGACAACTTTTTCTGTTGCATTCCCTGACATAGGCCAGAATTTATAGCTTCATCAAATGATGGCAAGCTGTCTTGGTCTGATGGAAGCTTCTTATGCTGCAATGTACGTTTTATATTTCCTTATCAGTCCACAGAATATACTTTTAGTGATCTTCTAGCTCTTCCATCCTTCTTCCATCCTTCTATCATTCCACTTGTTCATTTACCACATGATAGCCTTCACTCTCCCAATGATGGTGGCATTATGTGATTTGAGGATCCTAGTGTGATTCTAGACAGTGGGTGGAATTGAAAACATTGTGTGTGAATCTACAACTTGGGCTAGTTGCAGCTTGTGGTCCATTGGTCAGGGCGTAGCCCCTGCAATCAGAAGATTGTGGGTTTGAATCCCAACTGCTAGTGTCATCACTGAGGCACCCTTGCGCAAGGTACCGCCCCTCTCCAGGTGCCCCTTTTTGGTGGCAGCTCACTGCTTCACTTGGTGAATGGGTTAAATGCAGAGAAAGAATTTCACATTGTTCACACTGTTTACTGTGGTGTGTTCACGCGTGACTATAAGGGGCCACTTTACTTGTAAAACCTTGTGATAAATTCCTTTGAAAGAGAGGTTGAGCTCTCCACTAGCCCATATATACTAGCTGCCACCATAGAATAGAGTACACAACCAAAATTAGTCATTTTTGGTTGTGTAATCTTAATAATAATAATAATAATAATAATAATAATAACTGTGACATCCCTAGTCAACGGCCAGTAGAGGCCGCTATTGTGTTAGTTTTGTATATGGGACTTTTATGTTGAAAAGGTATGTGTTTGTGTGTAATGTCACGCTCTGTCAGCTATTTGGTGTTTTGAGTTTAAGTAATTGTCTTTGATGACTCATGTTTGAGTCTTTTGTGTATTTAAGTTCCAAGATTCTCGTATCAGTTGTCGGTCAACCATCACGCTGCCCTCATGTATACCCACACGGGTACCCTCACTCTACCAGTTCCCCTTGTGTGTCTCCTGTTTAAGTATGCTTTGTGTTTTGGGCCCTCGTGCCGCCTTTAGTGTTTGGAGTTTGTGTTTTGTTAATAAAATCCTACAAAGGGAACCCTGCCTCTGTGCCTCGCTTCACTACGGCGAGCCCCCGCCCTGACAGTAGAACTGTGTACTGGGTGAAATTAATGCTGTAATTGTTTTTAACATACCATAGGAGCACCTTGATAATAAAAATGTGCTTCTGAGTTTTCTGAGTTTCTCAGGTTATTCAGAATCATTTGATTATTTAAGAGAAAATTAACCTATAGACTCGCATGCTGTTTTTCATGGTCAAGAGTCAGAGTAGCCTCACTAGCATCATGTTAATCAGAAATGAAGCATCTTAAGAAAAGATTCAGGTTCTCAGCAGACCAGGGCCAAAGCACAGGGTCCTTTCAACAGAGACCATGTGACACTCCTTTTTCACAAAGCTGAATGAGGTTCCTCTTCTCCAATGAGTCACCTACTGTGTTCCAAAGCCAGAGATTTAGCACATAAATACCCTCCATTAGCCCACACAATTAAATGTCTCTCAACCTTCAGCTATCGCCTTTGCTGGAAGAGTGTGGCAAGGCAGCTTTTGAAAGCTGAAAATTTCTGAGTAGCATGACTGAGGGAGCGATTAATCTCTGTTATGATAAGCTTGTTGGCCTGTTTGTTGTAAACATCTCAGGTCGTTTTAACACTGCAGGCATTTTGTTCAGCCCAGGCGACTGGTGAGTAAAAGGCGGTTGAATCTACGCTTAATAAGCAGATAAAAGCCAGAAGGATATTCAAACAAATTTGGAAAATCCCACCACTTGTGGACAGGTGAAATTGATTCAAGAGGCAGAAAGAAGCTCGCTGACATTTGATCTGAGAAGTTGTAGCTATTTGCCCTTAAAGACACTGATGAAGATGGGAAAAATACGTACTAGTGATAACACTTTTATAAGTTTGTTTTCTAGCTGAAGGCAGGTTTTCAGACATGCTGTCATACCATATCATATAATCAGATGAAACATCCCAGCAATGAGGCAACTGGATGATGGGACGTCAAAGTGTCCTTCAGAATCTTTGCTGTATGAACATGCATCTGGACAAACATTTCACTTATTCCTGTTTTTCTTTTTGTCTGTTTGTAACATTTGCAGTCTGGTGGAGGTTGAATAGAAGAATTCAGTATGTTTACTGAATCCTTGCCAGGGATCAAGGTCAATACAAGCAAAAACAGCTCTGAATGCACATACACAAGGTTAAAATACGCATCTTTAAGTTAGTCAGGAGTTCCTAGAAAAACACAAGGAAGACTTCACACAGGTACACATGAATAAAATATACATTCACTGGACACTTTATTAGAAACACCTACCTTGTACTTCTACTATCTGGCCACTCTGTTAGAAATCTCTTGTATTTTTACTAACTGGCCACTTTATTAGAAACTCTTACCTTGTACATTTATTCAGTGGCCGTTTTATCAAAAAACACTACTGTCCCCTACATAGATGTAGAATTACAGACTATAGTTCATTTGTTGCTGCAGACACTACCAGCCCCCTCTATATTTTTGTTATCACCAGTTTCTGACCACAGGGCTGCTGTTGATCAGATTTTATTTAGAAGGAGAACCATTCTCAACACAGCAGTGACGCTGACATGGTAGTGTATACAGGGCTGGTATGAGTGTGTCAGGTACATTGGTGTTGCTGGGGTGTTTACACATATCACTTTCAATAGGTTTCCAAGAGATGCTCTGTGGTCAGAAAGTGACCAGCCATGAAGGATGGCTAACCTAAACTGTGCTTCAGTGCTACAGTCTCTAATTGCTACAAGGTGGAGGTTTTCAGTGTAGTGGCTAGTGAGCATGTATTCACAGGTAGTCATGAGTTATGAGAATGAAAGGGGAAGAAAGAGTCAAGGAAGAGCAGGGAAGAACAAGACCATGAGTGAAAAAGCCGTGTCATATTGAACGTCCTCCACAGAGGAGAAAATTCCGCCTGAGGTTTTCCACTGCACAACGGAACACTGGAAAACTGATCAATTTATTTAAAAAATGTCAACATTTACCTCATCACACAGCTGCCAGTTCTGAAGCACTCACCACTCTTTGGTTGGGACATCTGCGCCTCAGGCTGAAAGAAACTTTATTGTTTTTAGCGGGCCCACGGAAAACTGTCTCTTTGGTGCTATCTGAGCTTTTAGAGATTTCACTTATAACACGCTGTCCTGCAAGAGTGTGCTTAGCCGGACTTTATGTAACAATGATTCATGCTGTTCAGAAGCGGCCTGTTCATCTCTCATTATCTCCCAGCTGTCAAAGCAGTTAGCTCCTTTTCTCAGAAAAAAATTAGCTTGTGGAAGGGTGGTCAGCTTGGTTAGTTTGTTTCACGCCCTGGAGACAAAAAGGGTATTTTAGTAAAATGTTTTGTAATTAAAGGATTGTATTGTAATTTATTTGTGAAATTTATCATTCATTCATTCATTTTGCTACTGTATTGTGTTTTGCAGTTAAGTCTTTACATAATACAAATTACAAGTTTTTTTGATAAAATAAGTTTTGCAGGGAACACCCTTAAATATGGCATTCTTCTGCTAATTTCAGAGACCAGTTTTATATATTTGCTGAGTTTAACCCATTTAAAAAAAAATTAAACATAATAATATGAGTTATGGGCCGTAATTTTCGCACAGACTAGGTTTTAGGTTTTATTTTCTATCCAATATGCTAGATTCAACCGATTTTAAAGGTTCTACTAGCAGTTTCAAACATAATCCTTATCAGTTGTATCTGTAGTGTACTGTAAACAGTAATATTGAAATGTTTCCCTGTACAGAAGAGAAACAGAACATGAAATTCAGTTATGGTGGAAGCCACTGAGAAGGTGCTGAGTTTCAAATACTGTTAGGCATCTTTGGAGGACCGCAAAGATGAATTCTTCAGTCAAAGGTGTTTTGTAGACCTGCATTATTTGTTCTTTCAGAGGTGGGATTGGTTTTCCAGAGGGAAGACTTTATGGTAAAACAGTACAGAACATACAGGCCAAGAAAATGAGCTCAAAATAAGGATCAACCTCAAAAGCTAATATACGTTCTTTAGTTATTTAGTGATTTTTAGTTATGCACAAAAAATGGTGATACAACCATTTTGATGCTTTTCTTTCTCTTTAAATAGTAAAAAGTGCCCTTAAACTAATGTCCATAAGTTGTCACAAATTATTTTAAATACATAAACATGCTATAATTTTTTAAAACTTGTAAGAGTATTTGTAATTATTTAAACAATTCTAACATTGAAATAACATTATAAATGCATTCTTTTTCTACGCATTCTCTACACGTCTGTGTCACAGCCATGTCTTGTGTACCATGCCCCCGGAAAACCCGGTGGCTCGAGTGCTGAGCCTGGCACTTCCCTCTCCCCTGTTTTCTCTGTTGTTTTAGTGTCTCTCATGCACATGATTGTCAACACTTGTTTTGCGTTTCTCTCCCCTTTACATAGCCAGCCTGAACCGAAATCTAGCATCCAATTTCCACCATGCCTCCCGGCTAGCGTGGCTATGGAAGATTATAAGCACAAAAATTCAAATGGCAATTCATTTTGCAATTGGCAATTCAATATTCAATCAGAGCAT